>DWLI01004120.1:0-11145 GCA_018249915.1 Cecropterus dorantes dorantes
AGTACAACAAATTAATATTTGCTTATTTATTTTATTATCTTAAATCAAAACAGATTAGGGAGTTTAGGCGCGAACGGTACTAGAACGAGAGCGGAGAATGAGGCGGGCTTGGGAAGGGAGACCGCATTCCTCCCGTTCGTCTAGTTAGCTTGGTCAAGTAGTATATTATAAATACGTGTGCCTAATTTCAGTCAAACTGGAAAAGTATTTTTCACATGAAAGAGTAACAAACACATACATACTCACAATCATTCGTCTTTATATTAGTATGATATGTTAAATAAGAATGCTATGTGCAAAATGAATTGATATCTCCTTTCTTACAAAGTTGGCAATGTAACATTTGAATTATTGGATTAAAAATCTGTTGCAATAAAAGTTCATTTTTGTTTCAGGCTGGAGTAAACACTTGAGAAGGTAGACCAGTTCCAAACTCAACAAACATGAAGATATCTATGAGGTTACAGGTATGTATATTTAAATATAAATATATGGATAATATAATATGCGTTATATACGCATAGTGCACAAACAGATACAATATTGTTTTGTAAACAACAAATATATACATAAATAATAATAACAAATATTTTTATATACTTATACATATATATAGTTACAGTGAATATTGTATGTTTTTGTTCTTGTTGTTGTTTAAAATATGAATATTATATAGACTTAACTATAAATTGTTTATTTGAAAATGATAGAACATTTGTTTACACTTAAATACATGTGTATTCAAGTTAATAAAAAATCATTAAACGTTAGTGATTTAGTTTAAAGGTTATGGTAAGAGAGACGAACTTATACGCGGCATTACAACTCCTTAAGGGCATCGCGCTCAGATGTAGCAACGTATATATTGCGGCCTTCTCTAGGGCTCTTATCCTATGTAGGGTTGATAACAGATATCCAGGAGTGGCAATTGCCATTGCAATTTGGCGACCCGCATGGCGGAGCGGTCACCGGTCAGACACGCAGTGGGTTCCGGGTTCGATTCCGGACCAGACAGTAATCTGACTGATGAGTTTGGATTCTGTTCTAGATCTAGTTCTAGATCTAGATTTTGTGTATAAAGATAAATACATTTATTATATAATATACATACGTGTATTCCTGTTATCCGACACAGGAGAAAATTCTAACGTGAAGCTATGAATGCAGAAAGAGAAAAGTGTAACAAAATAATAATAATTGTATACTCCTTCGCTAGCATTATAAATATAAATAATCGTATATTTATGTACCATTACTTTTCAGAATCTCTGACAACTAACTATGTTGGCTGAACTCGTTAGTTGGCAATTTTTTTATTCCAAGTAATAACCATGAACATTAACACAACGAGACAATTTATTCGCAAATCCTGTTTGCATCATGTATTTTCGGCTAACTAATTATTTGATTTAAAATCTTTTCCCTCGTCCATTCAATTCGCCTGAACATTGTCTAATCTCGTGTAGAAATTAGATAACGTTAATTGCCCCTGAAATCTTGTGTATAATTCATATTGCTACATCGAGCCTGGCAAATGAATTAACAGCAACATGACTTACTTAGACATTCGTAACTCCATAAAATTATAAAGATGATCCGATAGTGCTTAATGTATAAATAAAGCTGGGTGCTGACATGGCGTGTTAGGTGTAATATTAAAATGTAAATAAAATTAAGTTTATTAAAGATGTTTGAGTTTACTATTTGGACCAAAACGATACATCAAAAGTAAGCAGTGCGTGTAGTAGTTTTGTAAAATACAAGTTATTCCGTTACCGTTTGACGTGCGTTCATTTTTTTTAATTTTGCTGGACTTAAATTCACGTTATTAGGATACATAATTTGAATATAACATGTCGCTGACATCGTTCGGCGTTCGATCGTAGTCTAATATTGCTAACTTACGTAAATAAATTTCGTTATAACTTAGTCCTTAATTACTAATTTATCATAATTATATTAGTTGTTTATGTATAATTAAGACTGTTAATAAATAGGTTAGGAATATTATAATGTCCGGAAAAAATAGTATATACTTGATGTACATGAAATATAACAAAAATGGTTTTAAATATTAAAGGCACGTTAGTAAAAAAAAGTATAGGTAAACAAAGTTACCAATGCGCTGGCAACTTTTGAAAGACGAATGTCCTAAGTCAGTACACAGCTTTACAAATAAAAGTGAAGCTTCAGAAAAAGGTTGCAAGGTTGATGTGCTAACTTCACAAAAACAATGGCGTCTGAAACTGGGGCTACGTAATTTATAACATCGAATAGATATGGGTCTCGAATAAGCCTAACAATGTGTCGATTTCTCATACTAATACAATTACAAGCTTACAATAATTTTGATACAATCTTATAACAGTGCGAGGGCTACCCATTTAGATTTTTGATTTATACTTGTTTAATTTTTTGTGCCTAATTACAGCAGTATTATGTGCTGATGTATTCTGGTCTGAAGGGTGTGGTAAGGGGTCATACTTATCCAAGGCGGACCAAGTTGGAATTGTCTTACAGCTCATTAGTTAAGTCATCATCTCATGTTCAAGAACAATTGTTTGTGAAAATCTATTGTTACATTCTATAATACATTTAAACTATATTATCTGCTTCCATTGCATTACACTTTTTATATATTCATCTTCATTTTTATTTAGTATCATTCTATATTTTTTTAATTACTATCATAATATTACTTCTTTTATATTAATTGTTATTGTTCTTTTCTATATAGAAAACATTGAGGATAGCCTAAGGATAGAAAAAGGAGGATAGCCTCCTTTTTTTATTATTATGATTTTTTAAAATAACTTTATAATGATCAATATGTACTAACACTAGATAGTACAAAAACATAATAATAGTGCGTGCTAAAATGCTATAAACAAGCATCATTTCCCGCGATTTACTAAATTCGATTCGGCAAGAGTTGCTACACATCTATAATAGATCTTACTTCATTTTATTATATTTATTTGCAATTTTGACCGCATGTATTATAATTACCATTCTAACAATCATCAATTAATAAACTGCTTATTATTTATACACCTTATTAAAATCATATAAGATGGGTCTCGTGATTATCTAGCTATCTATCATTATTAGCCTACTTTATCTCAATCTTCTAAATGATCTAAAAATAATATTTAATACCTATTTAAAGTTAGGCTAATTTATTATTCTCGCATAGTGTAAACAAATTCACATTCTAAAGGTCACTTATAATACGAAAAACAGGGTGTCGAGTGTTGCAACAAAAGGAAGACCTAGTCTAATAATAGCCTTAGAACAGGAATTACATAAAAATCTATATATTACCAATCTCCTCAGTTTCCCTGGAAAGCGCCTTGGCCATCATTGCAATATTTTGTTAATATGAAATGCTTGATGTTGTTAATATTATATATCGACCTTTTGCACTTAAAGCAATTAACTGGCTTACCCTTTTAAACTTTGACGAATGTACCTGACTGTTTCAATTATTTGCTTCGTAGATAAGCGTAGACATTATATGGTCTTAGCAAAATAGTAATGGATATAATTTATCTAATTGTAAGTCAATTTGTTACCGAGTTGATATCACGTTTATCAATTAAATCCGATATGGTAAGAAAGTGCTAATATTGATTATACCTAATATATAAATAAAACATATTCTTCCCCAATCGTTACTCGCTGGGCATATTTACTAAATATGAGTTCTACTATATGATTTAACTCTTGAATGACAAATATATATCCGAATTGTCTATATATTATAACTGGTTACTGATTATTGTTACTTTATCTGAAATGATTTTGATGGTATATTTATGCGTTCATTCACAAAATCTTTCCAAGGAATGCCATAAATTCGATTTAATGCGCAAGCCTTATAAAAGGCCGTTTCCCTGCGAGAGGCTCGTTAAGAAACACCAAACATACTTTAAAAAGAACAGTTTATAACATTACCGAAATACTCGTACATAACGAAAATTGCTAGAACAATCTACTTTGCTTTTAATTGTTTGGAAGCGCTTGCGTGAGAAGAGATAAACTCTGAACATTTGTAATCACGCCAAGGTTGCCGGAGAAGATGGTGAATCTGATCGAATTTAAATAAATTAATGTGCAATCTCCACGGAAATCATTAGTTGCCTAAAATGCGTGTTTGCATAAGTATTTAGTGCGTCCTTTTGTATTTAATTTATACGATGCGTGTGCAAAACAATAAAATTATACGTATTCTACTAATTGTTTTTTGTGTACTTCCTTTCAAAATACGGTAAGGAATAACGTTAACAAATTATATATACATATTTATTTATATAAAATAAAATAAAGTAAAATAGATAATGAGTACTGCGTTCAGTTCATGTCGAGATAAGTGACCACTATTGTCTGTGAACATTTGAAAATTATTCATACGATAAAGTCCGCTGTTATGATAAAGTTTAGGCCGCTCAAAGACCCGTTAAATTTCTTAGGGCTGTTGAAATGCCTCGTATAAATGTCACTTCCTCATCACATACTTCAGTAAAGATAGTAGCAAGGATTAGCACTGCTATCATTAAGTAGAAATAGACATTGATATGGGGCAACCGACATTGCACCTTCGAACCATCGAAAGGTTCCAACTTACTTGCTTTGTTAGTTCGTAAGAATGTGAGGATCAAATCTTCTTACATAATTTTAAACCTGTTGACTCTAACTGATTAAGCTGAAATTTTGAATATACATTTGGTTTGAATAACTAAATAAGTGAATCAAGTGAATAAAAATTGGAAATATTGGAATGTAATATAAATGTACCAAGAACGGGGTCCACCGAAACCAGAAAAAATTGAAAGTGTACAAGAAAAAAATGTTTGGAAACCTCTGCCTTAACATATATTTATCTTAAACTTATCTCCCAGGTGCTGACTTGCCTGCTCGTGTACGTGTCAAGCGCACACGGAATCATGGTGAAGTTCGGCACGAAGAATGGGCCAGTGCTGCCGCCGACACCGGAGCCGCTGCCGCCGCCGCAGCCGTACCGCGTGCCGGCGCCTGTTTGGGAGGAACGAGCTAATGACGCACCTGACCCTAATGCCCATTGGTAATGTTTAGCATAAGGAAATGTAAACACGCCAAAATCGTTCTGGCAACGCTTTAGGTGATGCCAGAAATAATTTGGCTAAGCACTACAGTAATTTTCGATTTAATCACTTTCCTGTGCCACATTTTATTTTTTTCTTTTTAAAATTTGAAATAACTGACGGAGTCAAATATTTTATTTACATACAAACAGACACGCCTGCTTACTAATCGTAATTTACTTGTCATTTTTATCACAGTTTTTGACACTTCCTACCAATATAGTGTATTTTCGACACCTTCTGTATCTATTTTATTATTATAAAGAGTTCAAAATACTTTATATAAATAATTATGACCACGGAGTACCGAGCTATCAGTTCAGCAACGTCAGGTACGGTCTGAAGTTGGATGGATGACCGCAAGTTATCTAATTTCATAGGCATTAATATTTGTTTTTGTTAAAACCTTGGTTATATGGTTAGGCCAATACCATATTTGAATGACCAATATCTCATGAAATTCGAGTAGATATTGATGTTAATGTATTTATTTTTAAACAGATTCATTCATTGCTGTAAAATAAACTTGTAAAAACCATCAGTAGTTATGCATTACCTTATCCGCTTTAAATCTTACTCCAAATGGTATAAAATATTACCCGTCCGTCGAAACCGGTCACTTGTCACGCTCAATCGATCGAAATCGATTTGTGATTGTATAATTGGACCGTTTATTTTGTAACTGGTATACAATTAATATTCCAAATTAACTATCAAGATCATCAATCACACCATCCCGTCCGTGGATTGGTGACGAAATTTTTATGTGATAATATATTATTTTACCATTGAGGTCATTTGTTTATATTAAAAAAATGACATAATTTTGATATTTAAATACTAAAGTTCTTAATTTAATGTGATCTTATTGTATAATTTGTATTAGTAGATAATGATCATTACTGTCGCTCTGTTTATGGATTATCAAAAGGCTTTTTTCTCGCTGGCCATGTTTGATAATTGGACCATTTACGTTTTGTATTATTTGTATTTTTGTATTCTTTGTACCCGCTTTTCATGTGTTGTACCCGTATTTTGTTCCCGTTTGTATGTATGTAGTGATGATGCGGTTCTGCTCGGTTTATGCTATTATACTTATTAATATTTTTTGAGTAAATAGAAGCTTTTAGTTGGTAATATATCCATTTTACACAGTACAGTAGTATAGACCCTTTGCTTCTTTTCCAGGCGACCCCAACTCTTCATACCTCAGCCGAGATACACGCACGTGGCATACAATGTATCCCCGCCGCCCGCACAACCCCTAAATAACGCCCAGAGATTCGCAAACTCATATAGACCACAATATCAACCAATCAAAGCGCAGCCTGTTGAAGATTACATATCACCATCCCAGTTCCTTAGCTCACAAAACTTGCCAGGCTTTGGAATAAGATACTTTGTTCCCGCTTATGTAAACGAGCTAAACAGTAGAAAGGAGTTCAGAAAGCAAGAAGATGCGAAACACAATGAGATTGAGACAAATAACATCGACGGTTCCAGCCGCGACTCGTCTGCTGACCTACAGTGGAAGTATGAAAAGGAGTCCAACAAAAGGATTCACAGGGACGCCCAAGAAGTGAGTATAGATCACAAAGGACCATCATTAATCATCATCAAATAAATATAAAATTATTCAAGTGCAATTCAGAGTCAAATAGAATTTATTCAAGACTTATTCCTGTATAATGCACTTTAAACATCAACTAAACAACAATTTTGAAGGAGAAAAAGTAGTGCAGGAATATTCTTCAATGTCTCCATACCAATACGATAAATAATCTATCTATACTAACGATAATATGATGACATTAAAACTTACAAGTAATTCTGATAAATCGATAATTTGGTTTTGATAATATTTCAAGTGTAAATTGTAAGTTAAAACTGATTCTAACAAATTGTTATTTTAGTTTTCACGTCTATGTTTCACGCGTTGATTGCATGCTACGACTATATAATTATGTACCTGTATAAAATAATTTGTGTACGTATGTGAAAACTGTATGATTATTATTTATTTATAATAGGTCAACGCGCTGTGATTATGATTTGTTTTCATACATGAGAATTATATGGGGCCATTATTATGATTCTATTGTAATTGTATTGTAAAATATTGTCCTTTATGATAAAGTACAAATATAACTAGAAATATAAATGCTATGTATATTAGATTAAAGTTCCTCAGAATATTCAAGATGTTATTTCGAATGACATGAAGGTGGTTGCAATTTGCGTAAACGTTTTGCATTCACAAATAAATGCGAGTGGCTTATAATAAGCTGTAATTTGATTTAAATTACTAGAATACTATCGATAAACGCTATTTATCTTAAAGTGACAGATTAATTTGATGTTATCTACGAAATACGTAAAAATGTGCATAAATTACAAAGTCCATTATGATTATCATAAGCATATCATATCTTTACCGTAGGCAACTTTGTACGAGTATATTGTTTAGTCAGGGTATATTGCTGACCAAACAGCAAATAATGCCTTTTTAATGTTCGTTCTTGGGTAAGTGCTATATGTCACATCCAGCAGAGGATTTTCATGGGTTAGGTGATTTGAGACTACTCGCGTTTTGGAGCGATCTCTACACCTGACCCACGGAGTGGGATACGGGTTCTGTCGCCGTCTAGACATATAAATGTTTAATATAGATTTCTGTTTTGGTTATTAGCTAGGTAGACTTCGTCAAAAGGAGGGTTAAAATATCGTCCTAAAGCAATTTCAAACAATGTTATTTGTTGTGTATCTTTGTATTTGTCTATTATACTCACGATACAGAAATATTGCTAGAGTGGGGCTAGGAGTGTAGAATGAATTGAAAAAGTTAAATGTCTTTATCCTCCTAATTCAAATAAGCTATTCAGGCAATAATTCTCAAATAGTCTTGAAATACTTTTGTAATGTTGTTTTTTATTTCTAGGGCACAGCGAGACACGTCTACCAGTGGCCGGTGTACGTCCATCGTCGGCATTAGAATAGTTACTTTGTATCTTTCGAATTTTAAGTAGCTTAAGTGAAACATCAAGGCCTTATCTGTATTCTATATAAGTAAATCAAACCCTTTGCAAGGCTCAATTTATCTCATCTAAACTTGAACCTATTTCGCGTAATCTTTAATATCTTAATAAAATCAAGTTACTTAAGAATATCAGCCATATTTTTTACAATGCGATGGCCAGTGAAATTTTACACCGCATTTTAAGGCACGACAAACGAAAGCAAGAACATTTCGTATCGTCATACAGGCCTCAATATTTCTAAGTTATGTATAGATACTGTGATGTGATTAGATAGTATTAGAGCGTAAGATAAACGTGCCAGATGAAGTTGAATAGTTTCTTTTCACGTCTTCGAATAAATCTATAGTAATATGAGTGCGTTTATAGTGTAACTTAAAGTAATATTCTAAATTTTGTTTTGGTATCGTTTTTTTTTTCCACTAAAAACTTACCTGGATTTTGATAATTATGACTAGCGTGTGAGTTGTACATATCGGTACATGAGGCTTGCTAATCTAATTATAAAAATAAAAAGGACCTTTATCCTGTCACGCGGGGTTATATCTGTGGATTCGGATCGCATGCGTACTATCGTTTGCATCGTATCGTTTTATAGATAATTGTCTTGCCACGCTGTGATTCGTAGAGAAACTGGAGAGGATAATTTAAATGTTGCAGGCGTAGGCATGCGTGTCAAGAAAAAGGCCCCTAGCCTGTTATTTGACACAGTTTTTAAGTATCCACATTAAACCTAAAATATGATTTACACGTGTTAATTAATTATTTATCATCCGGTTAACATGAATATTCATTATCACTCCAAAATTAAAGAGGAGGTCGGAAATCGGAGTAAATATATTTAGAATGTAAACGCACTCATTTTCGATAAGGATCGCTTGACAATTTTACCATTTAATCTTGGTTTCTTCCATCTATGAACAGTTATTACCATGTAAGCTTCTTAGTTATGTACTTATTCAGTTGGAAGTAAAATATTACGTTGCGTTATTCATATAGCCTTATTGAATTGTTATTTTAGTTTACCTGATAGTGCTGAATTTGCCAACTGTTATAATATTTCGGTTAGTTATGACAATAATTCTCGATTTTGGATTCATATTGGTTTTAAAATCTATCGTACTATGTTGTCATAGTTTAACGTAAATGCGTTATCATGACAATCAATTGCATTAAATTCTGGATTTCTCCCTTTGTTAATACAAAAAAATGTCAAAAATTATTAACATACTTGAAACTCTGTGTACTTTTGTTGTGAATTATACATCATTGTAATACTGTTACTTCAATTATTTTTATACTGTCACAGTATAAAACATCTTCTAAAGACTTTAATATGGAGAAAACAAATACAAATTGTTATTTCATAATGTCCATTGTTCTATATTACCAACGGGAAAGTTTTATTCGGTCATTAAACGGAAATCATTTTGTCATTTGTGAAGTAATGACAATCACGAAAATAATTTAGAGCAATTCATGACATAATGTTATGTTTGTTCTATTTAATCGTCATTGAAAACGTAAAACTTTGAATGTCAAATATGTCAAATGTCAAAACGTTAAATAACAATAAATAATCATAGACAGTTTTTTTTTTAATTTGTGAATAGATAATAAAATCATTTATATAATGACAATGAGTATTGGTAGTTTTACATACAGTAAGGATAATAACAGATAACATTTTTCAATATTCAATTTTTTTGGAAGTAATATTTTTACACAAGTGACATTTTAAGTTGGCAACGACGAAATATACTAATAAATTGTATTACGCTTTCTTAAACAGAAAAAAACAAAACTGGTTTTAATTTCTTTATGACATATTATAATATTATTAATGAAAATAATAAATCTCTTGTGACATTTTTTTGTGAAACAGTTATGATATTTAAGGTATGTTTAAAGGCTTCAATTTCTATTAGTTCTTTGCTGTTATAAGGTGCATTTTTGTATTGTATCTGTCTTCAGCTCTCTTCAAATGTTTGCTTTCTCTAAAATAACTAGTTTGTTACGTTTTAATTGTATATTTTGTGTTTTTACCCTTATTCCTATTTTTGACAGGTTTTTATAGTATAGTTAAGTTTTCATTGTTAATTATGCTTGTAAATATGTAAAATAAAAATAATATGGAATTTATTTGCCGGTTTTCTTTTTACCTGAGTCATGTGCTTTACTATCAATTATACAGTCGAATTGAACTTGTTTTTTTTTTTTAAGTCGGCAATATACTTTTGTAAGTCGTATCATCAAAATGTTATCATAATAAATAGAGTCACCTGAGAGTTGCCAATAGGTCATAGCTATAATTACAATTATTATAATGCTATCTCTTTAAAACGTTATATCACATACTCAATATACTGTTATCGTGACTATTTCACATTGATATAAATCAGTTCCTAAATTTATTGTGACTGATGAAGAAATTCCTTAGGGATATTATTCAAATCAAGGCTTACTTTAAATATAATCTATTTATTTACTAAAGGTCATCATCGCCACGTCTAGTGTTTTGTATCACAAGTATTCAATAGCATTTAAGATATAAGATTAGATATTTTTTGATTACATATTAAAACATCACGGTCGTTAAAACAGCACGAGACATACAATCGTGACAAGTTCAAGTGACCGATTCTTTCAATTTATCACGAGTGTTCAGTCCTCTGAGCAATTATAAAGTATAGAGCGAGTCAACCTAGTATGAACAGTAGGCACAAGTCAGAACACCACTACTGTAAGCGGTATAGGGTGAACTCCTAACAGTTGAAGGTGGTAGATCCTATTGTTGATCGACTATAGATGCACCACCGTCACATCTATCTAGCTAGCATCTAATACTATGTTCTGGCTTGTGGTAAGGCACATACTTATCCAAGGCGTTTTTAGTCCTCAGAGGTAGGAACGTATCTATGGCCAACTTTTGGTAACCTGATCTTAGCTGGAGTTAATTACAAGGACACTACAATCAAGCGGGCGGC
>DWLI01004121.1:0-11142 GCA_018249915.1 Cecropterus dorantes dorantes
AATTAACTTGATGTCAATCTTTGTTCTCATAGAAGTGACGTATTAGTCTTATTTGAGAATAAATTCTTTAAGCCTAGAGTACTGAGTAACGTATAATGTATGTATGTACTAAGATGATTTGAAGGGTGTGGTAAGACATTAAGTATGTCTCCCTTACCACACCATTCAAGTCGTTACAACTTATTCCTTAGGAGTAGCAACGCATTTGGGTTTAACCTCAGGTAACACTTTGAACTTATCTGGGGTTGATTACAGATGTCCATGGGCGGCAGGAGCCACTTACCATAATGTGAACTGCTTGCTCGTTTGCTACGTCCATATAAAAAAAACTGTACTATTCTTTTACTTCATCCTCTAATGAAGAAATTGTGTTTAAATCTGGCTTCAACTTTCTAATTTTATAAACATAAAACACGATTTTATATAACTCAACATCAAAGCTAAGTCAAGCAAAAGATTTCAAATGTCTCGTAATCTTCTCAGAAAGTAATTTTGCGTAATTTTTGTATTCCTCGGTAATTTATTTCTCTCAAACAGACCCTTATAATTTAGACCAACTAGGGCGAGCTAGGATATTACGGGGCTTGGAAACGATTTTGGCAGAGGTCTGGGCACTTCGGAAAAACTCATTTGGAAGGTCCAATCATTTACCGAAGAACCATAAATCTTTCAAGTACTTACATGTAAAAACTATAACGAATCGTTTACGCAACGAGATGTAATAGAACAAGACTGGATTCCAACATGTGTCAAAGTCTTTTATCGTATGATTACAGTATTTTTTATTTATGTATTGCTCGAATCTTTCTAGGGTGAAGCAGTTTTTGCGTTTCGCTGGAAGGGCGTGGTTGCCGGCTTACTTTTACATGTGGCGATCAACTTAGTCCACGGGAGTAGTATTGCAACTGTGATAGAACCCCTGTTCTATATGAAGTTGCTTACAGATGCCCATGGCCAAAAAAAAAGAAAAAACGTAATTAAAATGTAAACATAAGTAAAATTATAATGTCGGTAATTTGAATATATAATTTAGCTAAATCAACCCTGCAAACATCGCACGAAACGCCAGCAGTTAGCAATTTCAGATTAGGCAAGTGCACTCACAGCCAGCGTGTAAACGCTAACAACGCAAATTTATTCCAGTTACCGGATTAACGGTCCATCGTGGCCACTTGCAGTAATTATGTGCGCGGCCCGCGGATGTCACTGGTATTCAACTCTTCGTTGCGATAATTCGAAATTCAAATTTACGAACGTTATGACCGTATCGATCAGGAATTCGATCGTCACTATTGGCACTATTGCAAACATTCGAAATTTAAAGTTGCGTCATACATAATGAGCGTTTTATTTGTTTTAAGACAATTGATTATTATATACTTATGGTACCAACATCACACTTCATACTAATATTATGAAGGCAAAAGTTTGTAAGGATGTGTGTACGTTTGTTACTCTTTTACGCAAAAAGTGCTGGTAAGATTTAGCTGAAATTTGTCACATAAATAGTTTCCTCATACTAATATTATAAAGGCAAAAGTTTGTAAGGATGTGTGTACGTTTGTTACTCTTTTTTTACACCGTATGTAATGAACTTATCGACCAGAGATACGATCGACACTCAATTGGTAGTATGATCACAAATGTTGGAAATTTTAATTTAGGTCAAATGAAATTGGCAAATGGATCAGAAACTCGATCATCACTGTTCATTGGTAGATACTATCATAACCAACATTACGAATTCGAATTGACGCTGTAATCGCGATATGGAATACTCATTTCAATTGACGTGTTATTTATAATCTGCATTCGAAAATTTTTTAACCCCCTTTTATCAAAATTTGATTCAGAAACTTCCAAGAATTCATCAAGTTTCATCATTCATCTTGTATATATTAATACTATGCTGTTTCAACTGGAGGATGCTTGTGTGATATAAGTTTTTGGGCTTTCATTACATTAAAGAGCATGTAAATGAAAAATAAAGTGAATGAAACGATATTTTCAGTCACAATTTCATAATTATTTGAATGATACCGTAAATTTAATGATAGGAAATTTCGATTAAGGCGATTATTGAAACATTCGCAAATAAAAATATTAAACGAAAATATTAAAAATATTAACATGATTACATTCTCAAATAAAAATATTAAATATGCTGAAATTACTAATTATAATATAGAGATATAAATAATACGGGAACCAAGTTGAAAATTTAAGATTAGGGAACTGTTCCGAAAGCCAGCGTATAATCACTATTGTAAATGTATTTCAGACACCAGATGAATAGTTCGTAGTTACCACTCGTGGTAATTATGTACGCAGCGCGAATATCACACTGGTAATCAACTCTTCATTGCTATCATATAAAATTATAATTCACTTATTTCGTAAAATACGAACGTCGATGAACACTTTTTGCTATTATTTGGAAAATTTAATGAAAAAAATATATCACATTGATATTGCATAAAACACATTTTGAGTATAGTATGGTATTAGTACTATTATTGGAATAAGATTGATTCAAAAGTCAAAATAATTCTCTAGAATGCAAATTAACGTCAAAATCAAAATAGAAAGGAACATTAGCACTGAAGTTATTATACATTACTTCATATTATTATAATTATGGAAAATGAAATGATAAAAAAAACTATGATACATACATTGAAGTAGCTTATGCCCGCGGCTCTGCTCGCTTTGATCATGGTTAATAAAATTAGTATTCTAACTATTCTTTCAGATTATCTGCCAGATTTCAGCAAAATCCGACAAGTAGTTTTAGTTACAAATACATACACCTTCACGAACTTTCGACTTTATAATAAGTAAGTCCGATAATTGCTGTCTATAAATATCTTTTATGTAACCATACATAGTGAAAACGATGTCTGTAATCTGGTTAGGCATATATACAGACAGTCTGTGCGTAAATGCTACTAGTACTCAAATGTTTCATTTACCGCATGAACGGTCCGTCGTGGACACTCGCAGCAGTTATGTATGTGCGCGGCTCGGATATCTGGTGTTCAACTCATCATTGCATTTCGATATTAGAATAGTCCTTATATTGGAACGAGGCAGGTCCAGAGAGAGGGATAGGGGTCTAGCCCTTATCCAAATACTAACACGGCAATAATCCGGAAAAAGTGGTTATAAGATCCCTTAAATGTAAAGACAGCATCTACCTAATCGAAGGAACAATTTATTCCATCAAAAGTTATCTTCGGCTGCTCAAGCCCCCCTTACATACAATGAAAATACTTGATCCACCAGTGTTTTGCTATGTGGATTTGTTTTCATATCAAATTTTAATAGATATTAGTTACAGATTTCATAGTCTCATCGAATTTACTTTATTAGTATATAGCAAATGACAATTTGATTCAGTATTAAATATGCATGTACTAATCATTTACAATGACAAAACATTTCTAAAACTAAATTGATGGTATTAAAACAAAATTAATTTAAAATTTGATTGGGAAACGCAATTGCAATTCGATCGAGAATCGATTTAGAATTTAAATTAATTGCGTCATTGGAATATCAATGCGATAATCGGATTCAGTTTCATGTTACTACATTTATTTAGAACTGTTATAAGCGATTACAATTACAATATTTAGGACTATGGTACCTCGTCTCTATATAGGAAATGGTAATTTACGCCTGTTACTAGATTAACGGTTCATTGTAACGCATTGGCAGTAATTATGTGTGTGGACGGCGATGCGCACTGAATATTTACCGGCGTTACATCACAAACTGTCATGAATCGTCATTGTTATCGATGGATATTTGTGTAGCGTCTCACCTACGCGTACGTAATTTATTATCAAATAATGTCCCGTGTTTTTTATCAGCCACTGTCAGGCAAGTAGCCACTGCCGCCCATGGACATTTATAAGCAACGTCTTATAGAGCAAGGAGTTTTGTGTGAAGTCGATGACAGATACGTTGCTGCTCCTAAGGACTAGGATGGTCACCTCATTATACAAACGAGCCGGCCACACTCCTGCACTGAAACGCAAGAAATGCTTCACACTATAAATAGGAGAAATAAGAAATCTTCAAAAAATAAATAGAGCTTACAACAGAAACATAAAAAGTAACATAAAGCAGTTATTTTATGTTTGTTAAAAATATTAACTTAATACTAATAGACACTGCTGTTTATTTTACATTATATCTATGTTACAATATATGTACAAACATTGAAACAAATACAAAAGTCTTTAAATTATTGAGTAATTGCGCGTCAGTATAACTTTTAACCTTTACAGAAGCCACATCATAAATTGTTTAGTGCCGGTTACGATGTTCAAATTGAAGAATGAAAGTATAAGGCCTCCCTCTTTGTTTGCCCTTTATGAAGGGATTCAATGTATAAAGCAATATACCGGAATGGGCCATAATTCGAATAACATTTCTGTGACCTTTCGGTGGGTCCATCAAGCGACTTTGTCTATTTGTGAATAAAAAATAGGAAGATAAATAAATAAAAACTATATTACTATCGATACGTCTCATACATGGTAATCAGTGGGATAGGAGGCAAAAAGTGCGGATTAATCGCGAGCGATACGGACCGACAATAAACTTGGTTGGCCTAAATTGCACGCTACTTGAAGGCGTTAATAAAAATCGTGGGGCGTCGAAATTAAGGGCTCTATACGGAGCGTCGTCATTAGGACCGAAATAGGGTTGTATCCTGGTGGTTGTAATAAGTCATGTCTGCCGCAGGACCGACCCCCGGCCGCCCCCCGCAATCCCGCGCCATTACCCGTCCTAGCTGAGATAGCTAAGTATGATCGACGATCAGTTTAACGGGCCATAGCAAGATCTGATCACGGGATGCCTACTACAACTACTCATTTAACTTGCCTAATTTCAGGTCATGATCTTTGATTGAAATGATGATGAAGTTGCGTTCTTATTAGATACGTATGAGTATGTGATGGAGATTGATATGTTCTAGCGATATTCGCGTATATTTTGTGGAATATATTAGCTACTATAATATATAAACTTTTATAACAATAATTAGTTCATAATTAGCTGAGGGTTTTAAATAATTATCAATATAAATACATAGTAGAACATAGCATACATGTAATTTGTCTGATACGATAAATATAGATGATTGATAACAATATTTTTATAAATTAGTCATGAACCATCATGAATGGTTTGTCTACAAATTCTTTATATTGCAGGGAGGTGGTAATCTTGGAGGTAAGGCCTGTGCCTAACAGTGCAAAATTAAGAGTTGCAGCTATACTTGGTCCGGAGTCAGATATTTGTTTCTGAATTGTTAAACACAAAATACTATTTATACATACCACTTATAATAGAGCTACAATATGAATAGACCCAAAAAACAAATTTGTATCTTCGAACAGCACCGCAGGCCGAACAATAAATTGTCACATAATATTTTTTCGAGAGAATGCCATGTAAATACCCAGCACACACAAATCCTGAGTAAGCTGGAGCACTTTCCTGGGTCCCCGGTATCAGTTCGGTCCATAAACTGCGCCTCCCCGCGGCCTTCCGCTCTGCCCCCGCTCCACGTAAGCCTCCAGAGTAACTATTGTACAGATGGCGAAATACGTATTCAAACGTTAAGCGAAATCTACTGACATAGGCGTTTTACAACTTTGTATATTGTTTGATTTTGTATTATTTCTATATTAACGTAAATTTAACGCCAATCTAAGTTGATTTATTATTAATTTGATTAACATATAGTAAGTGAGAGACGATATAAACGAGTATAATAATCTAAAGTGTGGATAATGGGACATACATGGGATATTGTGTAATCAACTCCAGGTAAAATCTGAGTCTTAAGTCCCTAGTTTGAAGTCTTAAAACTATGGATTTGTAATGTTAATGGTAATTTTATCATTGAATAACGTTTGTGAAAGAAATGGTAACCAATTATTTACTTACAGTTATTATAATTGATAGGTACATTATGAAGCATTTCACATTAGTAAATAATTTTTAACGGGTTGTAAAATACAAAAGTATATCAGTCTTTATATAATTCAGACAAAAACATGATACTTGCTCTACGACGTAGCAGCTACGCGTAAACACATATTGACTCGTTTACTTACATTGTAAAATTACATTGTACTAGTCGTAGCAGTCGTTGTAGTCGTAGTACTAGTCACCGAATTCAAATTCTTGTAACGTGTTGAAATTTCAAAAATTAAATTGAAAATTTCAAATCGAGGAAAATATTATTTAAATATCGTCGACCTGTTTATAAATGGATTCCTATTTTATTTATTTCACTTAACTTTATCGAAGATATCCAATGACAAAATTCGTTTAAAATTGCAAACATTAAAAAAATGGATTTCATAGTAATATAAAAAATATATTCTACATATTTTTTCCATTTCAATGTTTATTTTATTAATTTGTAATTGTATTTGGAAACGGATTTTTGTTCACTGGAACAGAGATTTTGTGCACACCGAAACGAATCTTCCGTATTCCAAAACTGGTGTTGTGCATACCGAAACGGATTTTTGTGCCACAACTAGCTGTTACTCTGCACGGCTATTTACTCTCGTGGTTAAGCTGTGCCATTTTTTAAACTGCGTGCTCGGACCAGTTCCGCTGTATCGACGATCCCAAGTAACTTTTATTTTCTTCGCAAAGTAATGAATGTTGCGTTAGTTTTATTTAGTAGCCGCTACATTGCAGCGTAATTATAGCCGGAGAAATAAGATCTAACTAAACCAGTAGGATATGGGTTTGCTCTTATTTCTTTTACATGTTTTATTTCGATTGAATTATTTAAGATAAAAAAATGTTTATGCAGCTAAAGATTGTCGAGTATTATCGTATGAAATATCTGTATGAAGAAAAGGAAAAGAAGTTGATTTGTGTATAAAAGTTATTAACACATCTATTAATGAGATACACATGTAAAAAGCACACATTTTTGTGAAATTTTAGTATCAAATGATCAAGCAGTTTACCTGATATAAGGCCTCCGGCGTTTTTCTAATAGAAAGCGTGCTTAGAAATGTTTTGCAGCGAGACCTTCAGACCTTCATTAGTAACAAGAGCAGAGGCTTAAGTAGCAAACAGGGTGTTCAGTAGAATGTGTGGACAGTTCCGGGGCTTGTCGCGGCTCGCGCCGACCGCACGAGAGCCGCCGAGTGTGGCAATTAAAACTTGCGAATGTCAAGTGCGGTACCTGCTGAGACCGGCGTTATTATTTTTTACTAGCTAAACCCCGCTACGCTTCCAGCCAGTCAGATTTTAATTATTAGGGACGTAAATAAAGGTTCCCTTCCCATTACCATAAGAACATTGGGATAAAATGGTATACGTATACTTATATAAGTATTACACACGTACGTTCTGAACATTTTCGACATAACGTCGATGGATTTAGCTTTTGCTAATATAAAAATACAATTGTTTATGTAAATAAATTGTGTAGACAAAAAGCTAAAAGTACAACTAAATTACAACTAAATTACAACCACACGGAATTAAGCTGAATTAAACTTATTAAATAAAACATTCGGAAAAAAACGTAAACGCTTTTTTATTTCTCGATTGTTTTATTTTATAAGTTCGATTTATGACTACTGTACATTGACCCCAAATTTGGAGCTCATTACAGGTGTTTAATATACTACCAAATTTGCCGGATACTTGACGTTCCTAATTATAGTAATTAAACGCAAACTTAGCTCATGTTTGTTCCACTAGATGGTATGATAAGTTTGAGTAAATTCCGAAAATGTTCTGCGCTTTGAAGTGCAGTAAACGTATGTGCATGCACAGTAATTAAGTTGGAACACACAAATATGGCAAATACTGTGGGTTTCGGAAATTTGCTACTTACTGTTGATACATTAAAATAGTACTAGATTATTAGGTATTACTATATTACCTTGAAATTCCACAAATTAAATCTAGGTGATTATAGGTGGTAGAACTCTTTGTGGTTCGAATCCGGTAGCACCACCGCCACACCTATTTCTACCTTATAACAGCAGTGTTATCCAGTGCCGTGTTCTGGTCGGAGGGGTATGGCAAGGGAGACATATTGATTTGACCCATCTTAGCCCTCAGGGGTAGCAACGCACCTGCGGTCAACCTCAGGTAAAATTCATCTTATTTTGGGTTGATTACAGATGTCCATGGGCGGCAGTAGCCACTTACTATCAGTTAGGCTGGATGCTCGTTTGCTACTACAGTAATATAAAAAAATCTAGGAATATAAAAATGTAAAATTGGCAAAAACTATAAAATCATAACCATATTATAATTATTATTTGTAATAAATATTAAAACAAATTTATGTAATTTACACTCTTTAGATAGTTTTTTACATTTATATAATTGCAATCCAGCCGCGGCTAATTATCGATATTGACTCCTTACTGTAATGTGACATCAAACATAAATAATTTACAAATAAAGGGTTTTTTCAGACGTTAAAATTAAACCAATTTTCAGATTTAACAGATTTTAATGTGGTTTGAGTCGTTAGTATGTTAGTAGTTCTAGGGATCAATCGAAAAATCGTCTTCAAAAACCAATAGTATTTTAATGGCTTTTTTGTTGTTACGATACACAAATCACAATTTTCAAATGAATGTTAAGTTATCAAAGCTTTCTGTGAAAATATTATCAGCGTCACGTAAAAAGAAATCTCATACGAAGATGATCACATCTTGGAACTCGCTCTTAGAACATAACATCTTATATTCAAAGAAGCAAAGCATTTTTAAACGCACAGGCTCAACGCGGTCATTAACGATTTCATAAAAGGCTTATGGGCTACCCTTCCGGTTCCCTCTGTCATATTTCTCATGAACTCCAACGTTTCCGAAACTCTTACAAAATGTGAGGCGCTGGATTACCTGCAACAAGTTTTTATGTGTAATGTTACGAGACTGGAAAGGGTCTATTTCTAGTTATATAAAAAAATAATGCCCCTATGTTTGTTTGTTGGAGATTCTTATAATAATTCAATATTACTTACTCTGGTAATTAATGAAAAAATAATACAGAAAAAATAATGTTATTTTTTGCGAATCATTCCTCTAACGGCCAATTTAGTAGACTGTTTATTTTATTTATTTGTTAGTAATTAGTAAAGTAAGTATTAGTTGTTTTTAATAAAATAAATGTTTGTAAATGAAAAAAAAACTAATCGGATCTTTGAATTTATGGGTTCTAGAAATTGGCCTAATTTTTTTCAGCTAGTGACCAATTTGGTTTCAATTCTAGTGCATGCACATATCATTTTAACAAGTCTATCTGCGTTTTAGTAAATATTTATCATATCTGTGAATGGTACAACTATTAATAAAATGATTTAAAATAAGATTGTAAGACACTATTTCTGGTAGAAGTTGATCAGAAAAGGGTTGGTTAAGTTATAAAGTTGTTTGAGCATTGCAGCCTTTTTTCATATAAATGATGATTTTGTAAGTTACATTTGTTTTTAAGTAACATGTAATATTACAGCGACTATTTTATCGAGTTTGTCGTCAGCCGAGATGATTTATAGTTTTTTAGAAGTTTTAGCAAATAACTTTAGCAAAAACTTATAACTTTTACTACTACTTAACGTAGCAAGAAACTTTAGCAAATCTTCAAATATTCTCTTACAAAAAGCAGACATCACAGCGGGAGTAACTAGTATATTACGAACGACCTCGCAGTACGAGAATCTGTGTTCGAGTTTCTTTACGAACCTCTCAAGGTATGGTTTTTCCTTTTCATAAAAACGATGTGTGCCAGATCTTTCGGATGTTGTACAAAATTTCGATAGAGGAAGCAGCTGCGAAGGGTTTTTAGTTCTCTCAGGCGTATTATAATTTATATTTACTACCCGCTGTAATGGGCAAAGAAGATAAACGAAAATATATCTAGTTTTGAAAGTTTCTATCGGTTTTTTGTCATTATTAACCATTACTGTCGGCTTTAGGCCTTCTGTTAGAATGAAAAACTTGCATTTTATGATACTTGGAAATAAAATATAGTATCTAAAGAGAGGAGCTGTTTGTGCAATAATACACAACTAAAAATAAGAATTACACTTCAATCCGAATCGGTGCAATACATATTCAAAATGCAAGCTAATAATAGAT
This sequence comes from Cecropterus dorantes dorantes, assembly GCA_018249915.1. Classification (NCBI taxonomy): domain Eukaryota; kingdom Metazoa; phylum Arthropoda; class Insecta; order Lepidoptera; family Hesperiidae; genus Cecropterus; species Cecropterus dorantes. The sequence goes on from DWLI01004121.1 coordinate 10,155, forward strand.
GAATTAATGGTATAAGAAATAATGTTTTAAAGTAAGTGACATCTGTCAATAATAAATATTTCCTTGTCCACTACGGCGCGCGGGGTCCGCGCTGGCCAGATGCAATGTATGAACAGGAGCCTATTAATCCAACGAATTTTATGTCGAAGGTTTTATCTAATCGGTTTCGTTATCGTTACTTGTTATCAGTAACTTGTTACTAGTCAGTTTCAGACCACTTTTTAAATGTTACGGATTCACACATTACTTTATCGGGGTATAATAACCGTTACACATTTATACACCTTTTGATTTATCAAGTAAGTTTAGGTAGTCGCTGATTTTCTTAACAGTTTAATAACAAAGAAATATTAACAGTTATGCAATAACCTTAAATTAATCTTAACAGGTGAGTATGTTATCATAGCAACGCATAAATCAATTTTGGTGTAGACTGTTTCAATGCACTCATTTTGATTTTGTTCCGTCAGAAAACTCAAAAATAGCAAGCCGCAAGAGTCGTTTCAGTAAAAAGCTTAACTAGTTGAAAATTGAAAATAGTTTGGCCCCGCCTGAGCGGTTCCGTAATGATATTACCGTGGACTCGAACTGTTAATTCAGCCGATTAAAAAGTTTAATATTTTTTGGCAGATTTATTGTTGGCAGTCCGGTTAAATTACGCTGCAGCTCGCATGTTCTCTGATTTATTTATCTTTTTAACGGTTTAATAAGGGTCATAAACAATTATCCCGCTAAATTATATTATATTCCACCAATTTGCTTATATTAAAACGTAAAATAAGGGCAAAAGTTTTAACCATGTTATGAGTTTAAAATTAACTTCGAGCAGATTTAAAAGATATCTGCCAAAATATTTGTTCGGTAGTCTTATGGGAAAAGTTAAATAGGACAAAATTGTACTCATATTTAAAATATATAACGTAATGGCACCAATAATCGACACTTTTAGAAGATCGTGTGTTTGTTTCTAAAGTGAAGAGTATTTCAT
>DWLI01004122.1:0-11142 GCA_018249915.1 Cecropterus dorantes dorantes
CTTCCGATCCGGTGGTAGTATAAGAAAAAATATTGTAAATGACAATTTGTAAGTGCCCCCGTAGGCCTATGCAAAAATAAAGACATTTCATTTCATTTCATTTCATTTCATTTCACGATCTCAATTGAGAAGATCCGGCGAGTAACTCAGCAGGTTTGTCGTTTTTCTGTGTATTACTTTGTATTTTTTATTTAACCATCTTGTTTATTACACGGGCGATTAAAGCTCCAGTATCTTGGCTTACATTAGTATACTTACATGCCCGGGAGCGGCCATATTCCGACAGTTCCTAATCGGAGCTTGTATCCGTGTAGGAAGTTAAAAATTACGAAAACGCGAAACTCATGAAAAGTATAATTATATATATTCTCCGTACAACGTAAACCATTATCATGTATCAAACTGCAGCCAAATCAAATTATTTTTTTTAGGTGGGGCAAAAACTAAAAAATGTTGCCCCCTCCCACTTTTTTAACATTCTTGTTAAATTCTTGTTTCATTTCAAAATGTATATTTTAACGTATTCGTGCCTAGACTTCCACTACCTACTGACTGAAATTAAAAATAAACAAATCCCAATTGTCAATATAAAATTCATAAGTTATGCATTCGTTTGTTATGTTTAGATTTGCCGCCCTCTAAAGTTGCCACCCAGGGCATAGGCTCCCGATTGCCCCTCCCTAGGTCCGGGACTGTCAAACTGTAGGGCCCAGAACATTGTGGACGATCGCAAATTATTTAATAAATCCCGGAGATACAAACTTGTGTAGTTTGCAGTCAAGTACAAACTTAGCACTGATTAATTTCTGTCCTCCGCTCACCCGTGGACCCGGGGAGGCCAAGTTATGCGGTATCTTTTAATTAACATTTACTTTACAACTTCACTAACTTTTTAATGATCCGTAAACAACTCACATTTTTCAGAATAACGTTGAAAAGGATCTTTTGTAAATAACTTGGTTTGTATATGCGCAGTACTTACATCATAATACGGATTACCGCAGGGACTCACTCACACAGGGATTTTCGTTGGTGATTTAAGAAAGTATCTAATTAAATTATGTTAAATTCATTTCATTTGAAATATTGGTCATGAAATTAATATAAGTTTATACACATTATATTTACAAGTTATATACATGTTATTGTAACATGAATGAATGAACATACATTTATTTTTAATATTAATTATAATTTTAATAGTATGATAAAAATATACCTCGTATCCATATAAATTTGTTAAGATTACAGCATTTTCAAAAGATAGTTAAAACAGTATAATATGCTGAATTATCACCGAATTTCTGGCCTTAAAATCCTTTGCGTCTCGTCTAAAAAAAACTCGTCAGCATACGAGCATGCGATTTACTTGATTTTAAGTTATCAATGCCACGCGTAGAAATCTGTAAGCAACTTTTCCTGAAGGCTGAGACGGTAGATCATATAAAAAATTAGAAACATAAAAGGCAAAGTGCATATTCATATAGCACTTTTATTTTAATAAGAATGAAAACTTTCACGTATTGACACTGACATATTAACTGAACAGAAAGTCGGCTGGATGTCAAACCGCCGACTTGAAGAGTCGTTGAGAGCCGTGACGTCGATCGCCCCCGTTCCCGCGGGGACATGTGGGTTATTGGGAAACTTGGCTGAGATCTTACGAAAGTTTTCGCCCTGTCAGGCTATTCACAAAAACGAAGTTGTGTGACAACGTCACTGTGAGATAAATTGATTTTACGAAATGTATTTCATGTTACTGTTCTTACGTTTTAACAGTGTAATGTAGAAATAATAGACCTTAAAAAGCACTTAAATATGAAAACAATTGGCACTTCGAAGCGATACAATACGATTAAAATTTGTTTCTTTTTTTTTTATAATATTCTACATTGCAAATATATATTTTACCTGTTATCCAAATGTGTTCCTGTTTTTACAAAAAACATTTATTATCACCACAATAATAAGAATTTCACATTGAGAAAACATTGCGCACCCAACCCCTCTACCGCCGAAACGGGTCATAAATTCCCCAGCCATCAAAAACCTTATTTATATCGTATTAAATTAGTTTCATACATATCGCACAAAGAAAAGCTTTCAAACGGGCTCACAAGTCATTTGTTCATTCATGGCGACTTATTGTGGGATTTATAGTTACTATGAATGCAAGCGGGGAAATATGGCCCCGGGCACCTACGGAAAAATGTGTAGTGGTTTGAATCGATTGGTTCTTGCTGGGGTTAATTGAGGTGAAGTTTGAAAAGTTTTTTTTTATAATATGGAAGCAGCAAACGAGCTGCTGCAGTCAACGGTCCACCTGATAATAAGTGTCCATTGCCGCAGATAAACATGTGTAATCAACCCCAGATAAGATCAGAGCTTACCTAAAGTGACCCATAGGTTACGTTACGACCCCTGAGTGTGTATTATTCGATTTTTCTTTTATCTTTCTTCATACTTTAGGTGTCATTACCACAGAGGCAGTGGTAACATTAAAATTCGAACAGGTTTACATTTCAAAAAAACAATATTTTTGAAGTTACTTTTTTGGCGCGTTAAGGATGAAATTGGATTTGGAATGATGAGAGTATTTTTTTACGATGCGCGTGCACACCGTCACGAAAAGCCGACACACTGAAGTTAATAGTTAATATTTTAGATTTTGTGAAACAAAAACACAAAAACAATTAAATAAACTTTATATAACTAGTTATTGCGTTATAATAAAACTTTTAATGTATTAAAAACCTTTTTTTCTATTGTTAGTGTAGTTATTTCTACAAACGTAGAATAAGGCGAAAGATAAAATTTTTGAATGAAAATAAAGATTTTTATTTATTTTGTTCCGCCAAATAAGTATAACTTCTAACGCGTGTACATAACGTAAAAAAGTACACGCACACTTTTTTTTGTAATAATGCGCTTTGTTACAATCGTGCACGAACATTTTATCGCCTCGTATAACCACACGTGAGCACGACGTAAGAAATCTGCGGTTACGCGTCGCGGGTCCAATTACGCATTCCACCCTCGCGAGCGGGTTGCTCTTTTCACCCCCACACCTCCTCATTACTACCCCGTACTTACCAACGCACCGTGTGAGACCGCCAAAAATCAGTTATTCGGCTGAGAATTTACATCGGTTCAAGACGATTTTACGTCCGTTAGTGTGCGAGCACCCTAAGATACGACGAGTATTTCAGTTGTGCGAGAAACTAAACAATGGGCATAACAGCAATATAGCAACGAGTATATAGCAACAAGAGAATAATAATTAACTTTTGCCTCAATTTGGACGTTGTTTACAGAACACATTTACAGTTACTGTTAACCAAATAATATCAAATACAAGACGTGTATACTTTGATATTACGTCAGTAAAATGAATGTTATGTAAAGTCAATACTGTTATCTATGTGCGACACGTGATCCGCGATCCGTGTCATTTACCAATAATCTCAGCCTAACAACATAAATACTCAGTGAGTTTACAGAGTATTTTTTAGATTTTAACCTCCCTTAATTTTGAGGACAGGTCAACCCCTGGAAAGCTGATACAGAGAAGAAGATGATATTATGAAGGGTTACAGCTATATTTTTTACTTTAAAATTAAACGTCACCTCTATGCCAAAATACTCTGTGAAATCCTATACTATGTACAATCTGTGTAATAATCGAATCGTTAACAAAGGCCACAGGACAGACGAACCACGCAGAGCCGACAAGTCACAAAGCCCGCCCGCTCGTACACTCCCGCTGGTATTAAATCTAAATATTATGTAAATACATTTCGTCTATACAAGCGCGCCACTCGACCTGACCCGGCCCCGCTGTAGCTATTCCAAGGCCTCTTAACTCTGAATTTCCTATTTAAAAACGGGTATTCATCAGTATTCACTCCCGTCTTGCTCGGGGGTAGGTTTCGTTGCTTTGATTGCGAATATGGTAATATTTCAGGTTCTGTCTACATACCAGCTGTAGTTCTGGAGGATTACACGGTATTTAAAATAGAATCAGTTTAACTAATTACATAAATACTTTATGAAAAAAAAATGAATTAGTTTCCTGTGCTTTTCCTTCATAAACGAGGCAGAAAGTGATGTGAGCATTGTTATTTTAATAAAATTAAATTGTTTTGATAATCACTTTATGATTATTATTTAAGAGTTTTAAAAACAATTTTCTATTGTTTTTACTTTTGTCCTAAAGTGGGTTATTAGATATTTATTTAATTTTAATGTTATAATACACAACCTTAGGTATCATGCAAAATCATTGTGTAGCAATTTATTTATATCCGGGGGCTGTAGGCAGGCAGTAGATGAAATATTTATTTATCCCTCGGGAACAGTATTTTTCGAGTTGCAACGATGCGGATACCTCGTATTTTTTTGAACCCCTAACAATGTGTGTGCAAAATTTCACTATGATCGGGTGAGGTGTGATGACGTTACAGACAAACTCACACTCATGTTTATAATATTATAGTTAGGATAAAGTTCAGTCATACGAACCGAAAAGCACTCCCACGTAAAAGAAATTAGTGAACACAATTAACAAGATCCCTGAGACGAGTCTCATTAAAATAAATTGCTGAAATCCGAGATGTTCCAGATGGAATACCTGGTGGGTGTCCAATTATTACTGATGGCAGGACAAGCACATTGTTTGAAGAGATCTATGACTATAATCTTTATCGCTCTAGGACAATACAATTCCACTCATTTTTAGAAATGAAAGAGATTTGGTCATCCAGGTGTTTAGGCAAGCTTATTGCGGGGTAATGATCTCATGCACCTTTAAGGACCATCGTGAGGAGAACTTTGTTATGTGAGGGTCTCCCTAGTGATATGAAACTTTAAATAACCGATTCCTGGATCAAATACCAGGAATGGGTTTACAAGATTAATCCAGGATCTTTTCTAACTGATTGAAATAGCAAACGAATATACAGTCTACCTGCCACCCATGGACTACTGCACACTAACTTCATATAGAACAGGGGTTCCTGTCATCTCAAGTCGAACTCAGATGCGAAGCTACTTATGAAAACTAAGATGCTCGCCTCGTTGAGTGTGCCGGTAACTACGAGTACACCTTTCCAGTGGAACACGAAATTGCTTCCCGCTGAAAATGGGTGTAAAGGTGGTACTTGCTCGGTCAATGTAAATGATCTACTGCACAGGTTCATTCAATTATTGTATTGCTGAAATTTCAGAAACGAAATATATGAAATATTCGTTTCATCTTCGAAATAGTAGTCTTCAATTTGCACCCAAATTCCGTAAAGGTTTCGAATATCGAGTCACAGAGTAATAGTAAAAGATGAAAATCTTATTACATTTAATAATACGGCATTTTTGTTATCAGCCTTTGAGTGTTAGGCGAAAGTAATCGTCAACCCATCAATGTTCCGGCACGGGGTCTTCTCTCAGATTGAGAGTTTTAGGCCATAGTCCACTCGCGCTGGCCAAGATTGAATTGGTAAAATTCACACACCTTTGAGAACTATTTTTTTGTTTTTAGATAAGGCTCAGGTGTGCAGGTTTCCTTACGATGTTTTCCTTCGCCATAAAGCAGTGATAATTAATTTCTAATACGCACATAATTTTAGAAAAATCAGTGGTACGTGCCTGGGATTCGAACCTCGAACCGTCGATTGATAGGTCGAGTTTCAACCATTAGGCTATCACTGCTCAGGCGAAAGTAAAAAGCGTATGTAACCAGACAATTTAATTCCACCGCCGGGCGAAGCTCCAATACGCAGAGCTAACATGTAAATCTAATATACGAAGCGGGTAATGCACGAGCGGCCGGCGTAAGGCTCAAGTGTAAGCGGAATTATAAACAGAGCGTTCATATGCGCTCGTATAGTGCCGTAAATATTAGATACTGGCTGTGCACGATAGTATCAACGTCGTTTTAAATGTAAAAACTTCCAATTTTAGTTACTTTTGATACATTTGATGGATTTTAATGACTTAAAGACAATGGACCCTCTATAAAATATGGACTATATTCATAAATAAATAAATATTATTTTATAATCGTTTAAATTAAACTCAGTGCTTTTGATTTAACGCAACATAAAACACACTGACACACCATCAAACAGACAGACAAAAATGCAAAAATGTAGTAATTTCTATTACTACTAATTTTAAATACTCCAAACTATTTTTATTTGTACGAATTTGCGATGTGTGTGAGTTTGTGTGTTCAATATAGAATAAGATCGGTTAAATTTGTATTCTTGACAGAAGTTTTGACAGCCAGGTGCATAAGATGCACGTAAGTGGTAATTTTTAAATTAGAGAAGATGGCTTTATCATATCCTATAAACAAGTTCACAACGACAATTGTTTTGGAAACAAAATACTAAAACAGAAAATCTATCTAACGCTCGGGCGAAACTCTTTAAACAAAGATACATACATATACCTTTCCACTGTAAATACATAGTGAAATAACCGAAGCAGACAGCAGACAGAGCAAACAACAACAGCGTTACAGTTTGCAGTCAGCTGTCCGAGTACGCACTCAATTAATTGAATGTTTGCCGTCCGCCGCAGCCGTCCGGACCGTGTAACGTATGTACCACACATTGTTACGTCGGATAATTTATAGTATTTGAACGTTTTCATATCGTAGAAGCGACATGAGGTCTACAATTACCCGTGTATATCACCAAGCAGATTCAAATAAATCGCATTGTCTTTATTACATAGTAAACTCATAGTCTTAAATACGCGGATAAAGGGACGACTCGTGGTCATATCCACCAAAACAAAATTCTACTGATGATATACTGATGGTTCTATACAGCAGAAACACAAAATGAATGTGTAGTTGGACCTCCAATACTACCCTACATAAACACGCGTGTGGACGCATATACGAGCGGACGCACACACAAACACGACAGCATGCAAACACACGCGAGCGAACACATACACACACACAAATGAACGCACAAGCTGTAACCACAAACACGACTGCGCACACACACACACAAATACCACAAACATAAACACGAACATTCGCATCACTTCTTACCGATTTCTTAAGCCTAAATACGATAAGATTGCTGATGCCTAATACGACATGGTTCAATCAATGTATACTATAGGACTTGGAAAAGAGCTGATAAATATTTTTCAAACGACTGCTTAGGTTTCCTTCATCCGTAGTTACAAAAAATCTCGATTATACCCTCTTTGAAATAAAACGATTTATGTGCCATCATATATATTGGTGGCGCATTACATGTGCATGTGCGTCAGTTATAAAAAACTGTTTTATTCATCCGTCCATTCATTCATTACAAGTAAATCAAATTCTTTAAATGGTATTTTAATGGTAGTCTCTAGTATGTAAGTTAACCAAAGACCGGATTGGTATATAAAAACCGTATTACCTTAAAGCTTATCCCTACGTTTTCTTAAACGATTACTTTCCCTAAGTCTTCGGCATGACCGTCTCGGGACTCGTTTGTTCAGTACTTCCGAGATATGTTAAAATACTCGCAATATGGCTTCGTGGTACTCGTTACATCTCAAGGTAACGCATTTAGAGTAAATCTACAGCCATGTTGTAGTACAACGACAATTCTTCAGAACATTAGTGTTTAGCTTTTGTACTAACTCATGCATATAATAAATAATGTGGTGGTTGACTTACACATGAGGCGACCATCTTAGTCTAAAGGAGAGACAAGTAATATGTGACTTCAAAAAGAATCTACAGTGATTCTCTCCAAAGTCACACATCTATACTAATATTATAAAGCAGTAGAGTATGTTTAATTGAACGGGCTAATCTCAGCAACCACTGGTTCGAATAGAAAAAATCTTTTTGTAGTCCATTTATTAAGAAAGGCTTTAGGCTATAAAACATCATGCTAGGTTTGTGTGTCTTTTTTTCTTATTTAGTAGCAGGTGAAACCGCGTAGTACACCTAGTCTTGAATAAAAACAGGTTTATGGGCGCTAAGCAATGGGTGGACTTCATTCTTCTTTGCTACTTCAATCTAGTACAAAAAAAAAAAACAAAAAAATAAGTAATCTTTCTAGACGAGAATCAAGCCGTGCGTATAAAATTTAACTTTTTTGACTTTTAAACTGCTCGCCGCTCTCAGCCCCCGTGTGTCCCATTCCGGCACGGCACATGGCTCTCCATTCACTGACGCGTAAAACTCCAATTACATTTCAGTTCCACTGCCAAATTCAGTTATCAAATTAAACCTTACTACCAGCGCAATAAGGATCAGCACACCGCTGGCTTTTGCAGGAAATGTTTATTATTATTAGTCTTGTTTGAGAGGAAGCTGCAATAAAAGGTCGATGACCCTTATTTTGGGGAAAAGGTTGAACAGGAAAGCGCGGAGGCTGCTCATTGAAATATTTATAGATATTGTTTTATGCTTGGGGCTGTGAAGCTCATTGAAAAACAAAGTTTTGATAGGCTGTTGTTCTGTTTCACGTAAAACTATTTCTGTTTAGTAAGCGTGATTTCTATGTATAAAAATCAAATATTCTGTTTATTACGAGCTTGTTACGTGTGATGTCGGTCTTGAATAGTGCTACTCACTCGTTTTCCGTGGATGTCGTAGAAGGCGGCTAAAGGACAAAATCTAGAAGATGGAAAGTAGTGTCTTCGTCAAGACACTGCTCAGTAGTTGCACTAAGGTCACCAACACGTATGTCATGCGAGGTGATTATATTTGCAAAAAAACCCCATACATGGAGGCCTATGTCATCAAAGGGCTGATAAATTACAAACTACTGAATATTAAGAACCAACCATCCATGAACTGACGTAAAATCAACTAACATCGACGTACGTAATTACCGCGCATAGAACTTACCAATATCCAATAGATGAGATTATTCTGAAACAGAAGAAATATACATTTTAATTTTATTTTTATTACTTGTGGTTGCCGGCTCTCTTATATTGAGGCGACTATCTTAGTCTTTAGGAATAGCAACGCACCTGTGATCGACTTCAGATAAAACCCCCATTCTATATGAAGACACTCGTTTGGTTTTTCAATCAGATAAAAAAAAAATGATCACAATTTTTAGAGTACTTTGCAAAAATAAACTTCAAATCGGTATTCATTGGTTTCACATAAAATTCAACAAAGTACTTTTGTTTTCAAATTGCAACTTTTAAAACGGTTTTTTACTACCTTGATACTTCTACTTGAAGTATTAAAGAGTAAAAGTAGAAAAGAGACATAAAAGCTTACAGTAGGTCGTAAAAAGACGTCAATATTGTAGAGCGCGGTAAGTGAAATCTTTTCAGTGGGAATGTGTGTCACACTGGCAATAATCCTTTGTTTGTGGAAATATAATGTGAAAAACGTTTGAGAAGGATAGGAAAAAGGGTTTCCTGAGAATACTAAGTGCATTATTTTCATTTATTTTTTGTAAATAAGCCATTGTCGTCCCTTTTAACAGTAAACAAAGTTAAAATATCATTTATATTCACCAATCTATGGTACAAATACAAACTTTTTTTTATTCGTACAAAAAAGTTTTGAATATAAGTTCTTTATTATAATTAACATTTTTTTAACTTTTTGCCGCTCAAATGAAACGTACAAAATAAAAATAATGAAATATTCTTTCCTTACTTTGGATTTATTTCGTACATATGAAGATAAATGGAACGGATTTTCCTGATCGTCGTCAACCCTTTAGTGTCACACTAAAGGGCACTATACCTCTCGCTGTGAGAAAGGTTTAGGCAAATTGGTAGACTTAGAAGGTGGCAGAACTCACATGGTTTAACTCCGGAAACACCACCGCCACAACCTTTTTTGCCTAGTAACATCAGTCTTATGCGCTATTGTGTTCTGGTTTGAAGGGTGTGGTAAGGGAGACGTACTTTTTCGATTCCATCTTATCCCTCAGGTGTAGCAACGCATCTGTGGCTAACCTTAGGTGGTGAGACTTTGATCTTAGCGAGGTTCGATTACAGATATCCATGGGCAGCAGTAGTCACTTACCATCATCGGTAGGCTACATGCTACTTCCATACTATGAAAAAAGACTTCACACGCCCTTAAAATCTTTTCCACACGGAACTCTCATTTTCATAGGTTTCCTCGCATTGTTTTCCTATTAATTTCTAACACGTACATAACTTTGCAAATTCGATACATGGCGTGGGATTCCATCCTTGGGCCGCTGGGTTGAGAGGCTGAATTTCAATCCAGTACGCACTTGGGGAACTTGGGTAATGCACTAAAACCAAAGACCTATGCTCCGTGCGTGCTCACATCCATATAACACGCACGCATCCATAAAAAAAAACGTACAATCGTATTACAATAGTGTTAACATCGTGAACGCTCACCGATTTCACATGTGACAAACGACACTGCGTCCAGAATCACAATTAGCTAATAGCACTTCACTAGACCAAGAAAAACTAACACAAAAAGCTCCTAGTAGTGTTGAGAAACGCAAGTGAAATCTTTTCACTAAAAATGTCAAAGTGTATCGCACTCTCTCACTCGCGAGGCCTTTGTCCGGTAGGAATATAATGGGAAAATGTTTGGGGGGGTTGGGGATGGAGGACAAATAGTAAATTACTATTTTATTAACTACAGCTTTCGTACAATATTGTGTTCGCATGAGCGGTTTTATGTGAGGCTGTGTACATCATGAAAATATTTAATAATGAGACACGCGTTCTGTATATGAATACCAACAACTATGCGTTATTAATTTGTGAATGTGTTATTGTCATTATAGACGTTTTAATACTGGTCTAATCGCATATCATGGCGTCAATATTTTATATAAAGTTTCTGTAGGTATAGAATTATAAAACATGAGGATCAAAGAGTTGGTTAACGAAATCGGCTTAATATTATATATGCAGTAAAAAACCGTTAAAAACTCTCCCACTACTGTCGATTCCTTTTATCACACTAAAGATGTAAGCTGAAACAAATAGCAAGTTTCTTATAGCTAGCTCTTATAGCTTATATAAGATAGCTTACTTTTTATATTGATATACCAATAGTAGATTGATAGAGATTTGATAAATACCTATTATATTAAACCATTGCAGTAAATGCATATAGAAGGCGACTCGATACCCAACGACTAGCCACAAATC
>DWLI01004123.1:0-11141 GCA_018249915.1 Cecropterus dorantes dorantes
GTACAACCTGTGATATTTTAGATTAATAAATAAGACATGAAAATCAAAACAATAACTTTTGGAATATCCATAAATGTGAAAAATAGATATACGTTGATAATTTTAATTTAAATATAATAAAATTGTCAATTTTAAGACTAAACTCTAACTTATAAGTTTTCACCTTTATCTACAGTCCCTATGAGTAATGCGATTGTTTAAAAAAATACACATAGGGATTGTTTCAATTTCATTGCTTAGTTATCTAGAAATCTAAGTTATGTTTTGCTCTAAATTTATTGTTTCAAGGCCTAAGAATTTGGGCTTAGGTTGCCTGTTAGTTTATTGTATGAAAAGTACAAGTACAAGTCATCAAACATTTCCATTTCCCACCAGCATTTAATTATTAGCAGAACTTAAGCGAATGTGCAAAATTTAATGCGAATTCTTTACAACTTTAAGTATGCCCTAAATGCTTAAGGAAATGCCCAAAGGAACATGATCCAAAGCGTAATGGGAGACAGTTTGGAGATATAAATTCATTTTACGACCCTCGCCACTGCTGGATATGAGCACTGGTGATTGATTGCTCGGGAAATTGAGAAATTGTTGAGTCGGTTCTTTACCGGACGTTGGATTCTAAGTAGTTTTTAACTCGAATGCAATTATCCTAGTCTATGTGGATGCTGGATGCAATATCAGAGAAAATTGATTGAAGTTTCCGTAGGTCGAATTCGGCAATACCACCTACACTTATTTCTACTAAATAAAAGCAGTGTCTTGGTGTCTGGTCTGATGGGTTTGATACAATTATCCAAGGCATTCCAATTTAGTCCTCAGGGGCAGCTACGCATCACTGGCTAAGGTAATGTAAGACCCTGATCTTATCTGGGTGTTGCAACAGAACAAAAAGCTGACAAACTGTTAAAGCGCAAATCCGTCCACACATAAGTGTTTATGAGATTTGAGCTTACGTTTTATCATATGCACGCTCACGTGTCTGTATATGTATTGAAAAACAGAATTATTGACGTAAATTGTCACGGGACCGCATGACGTGTGCGGCGGGTGACGGGTGCCCGCGATATATGAGTTTACTTTGAAGTTGACTTTCTTTCCAAATAGGAAATAGATAAGCAATTCTTTTGACAGTCTACCCAAAGTAACTGCACATTTGGATAACAAATTATATAAGGCATGAGGTAGACGAGGCCAGACCCACCCCTTCGAACACCAAAACGACTACCTCGAATGTCTGGACCGGACACACGCTCTTAACAACGGCACAAATTTTTGCATACGCCATTAAATGACGGAGAGATGAAGTGGTTACCTGAGATCGGACGAATCAACAGATGGGCAAAGAGTGACGGGCGAATAGAATGAGATTAACCTACTGATAAACTACGAAATGACAAAGGTACGGACAAACAAACGTTGCACATGTTATTTCGTACCAGTAAAATAAATAATTATAATTTCTGTTCGAGGTCATTTATACTACAATTACCCTGAATTAAAACTTTTAAACAATTTCCCCTGATTTTTCACAAAATAATAAATACGATGCATCATCGCCTCACCGATTTCTGCCTAATAACAGCAGTGTTACGCGCTGCTGTGTTCTGGTTTGAAGGGAGACATACTTCTTCGACGCATTCCATCTTAGTCCTCAGGGGTAGGAACGCATCTGTGGCCAACCTTAGGTGAGACTTTGATCTTGCCTAGGGTTCATTACAGTTGTCCATGGGCGGCTGTAGCCACTTACCATCAGGTGGGCTGCATGCTCGTTTGCTACTTCCATACTATAAATAAATACGACGGTTTTCGTACCGTATCAAATTAATTAAGCATTAAATTTTGATTCCGTCGCAAAAACTCGACGAAAACAGGAAAAGTTTGTACATAAACAGGATATTTATTTCGTGCCCATTAAGACTCTGCTGATACGGTAACGGCACAATTAAGGTGAAGCCACGACAATTGTAGTGTTTTACGACGCAGCAACAATTTGGGTCTTTGATAGCGAGTGTTTTTGTGTAATTCTGATACGAAAGAAACAGTGTTACATGTAATGCGTTTATTATGAACTGCAGTTTGCCGCGTTTGAAATACGTGGGTGAAGTGAAAACATATTTATTTAGACGTCATGTAGCACTCACGTACCATGTATTGCAATCTTACAAAGTTACTTTTGACTTTAGATTGTGTATTTTTTTTGTATATGTATTTTTTTTTTCATACAATAAACATGAAAGTTCCCTGTGTCTATACTGTGAAGTTTTGTCTGCCTGTATATCTGTGTTTTGAAATCATATCAAACCAGAACTATAAAATTTAATTTATGCAATTTTTGCAAAATCGATCATAGATCTCGCTATTGCTGAGGACTAAGATGGTCGTATCATATATAACCACACCCTGCCACCGAAATGCAAGAACTGCTTCACGCTAGAAAAAGGTGTGGCGGTGGTACCTCCCCGGTCGAACTAGACTGATTCTACCACCTGGTAAACATCTGTAATCAATCCTAGATAAGATCCACCACTTTGGGAACCAAGGGACTAGACAGTCAATCCGCAACTAGTCATAGACAATCGATTAAAGGCGAAACTAAAAAGCAGTACATAAACCCATAACGGTTGCATTTCACTGTGCGCAATATTAAATAAACTCAATGCTACCAGCTCGTGATTATAAAATACAGTGGTTTCTACTCAATACCACAAAAAATACAGTATTTTTGTACAAAATTACAGTACAATAAATTACAGTATATTTTAAACAAATTAGAAGCGAAATTTTGATTGGTGAAAAAAGGTCAGCTCCCTGAGTCAGGTCCCTGAGTTTATTTAATTTGACATGCATAAAAAAGAGGTCATTCGTCGCTCAGGATCAAAATAAAATCTACTGTATACTGTATACAGTATAAAAGGTGAAAACACATTAAATCTGTAATTACAGTGCATGTGGAAGTACTGTATAAACTGGTTGATTTTCATAAAATTGTACAAGGACTGAACTTAACTAAACTAGTTGATCCACATAACAAATGTATGTATGCGGTAGGTCCAAGTATCGGTGTAATAATACAAGTATATCTAATAATATTGAGAAAACAACAAAAGGTAATTAAATAAAACAGTCGCTAATATTAACATTTATTAACCAATAATAATATACAGGTTTAATAAAATGGACACAGTACGTATGCATGACTTTATGCTTCATGGTTTTATGACAACAACAACATTTATGACAGAGGGCACCATTTTCTTCTTAAATGTCAAAAACTGTCACTTTGACAGTGACAGTTACAAAAAAGGCGCCTTTATTTTATATATATTTGATAATAAGTATATGGTTCGATCCATATACTTATTATCAAATATATAAGTTTCGACATTTCACACGCACACATACTGTATTGTTTTAAGGCTTATGCGTGTTTCTTTTTAGATTTAATTTCTTTGGTTTTCGTTGCAAGTGATTGTATATTGCTTTCGTTGCCTTCGATTAAATCTCTAAACTCATTTGAATTCAAAGTTTCCATTAATTCAAGCATTTTATACTCGTAAATATTCTTATTTAATGCATAGTAGTGAATTAAAGCGGCTTCCATGGAGTAAGCAGTTGGCTTTACTTTTGCTTTGAACTCCAAGCCAAAAACTTCACTATGACCATTGTGGTCTAGAAAGTAAAAAGCATTATCAATAACAGCTGGCACTGCCCTTGACATGACGATTGGAGGCTTCAACAGATCTACTGACTTCGGATTGACTGGCAGACCTTCAAAGTGCTTCACACCGTCTGGTGTTAGCACGTGAAGCTGTTTGCTTTCGGTATAGAAGTAGAGATTGTTAGAGTAGTCCAAAACAATTTGTTTTGCGCCCACTACCTCGTTTATCTTAGTTTTCTTGTTACCCGCGTCTGTTACATTGAAGAGCTCATTGTCCTCTGTGAGAATATAAATAGCATCTCCAAGTGTAGGTTTAGCGATGCCGATAATGCTGTCAGATACCGATCCGTACTTCACAGCCTCATTGGTATCTTCTTTGTATACGTAGATGCCGTCTTGCGCTCCGAAGAATACTTGTGTTGGAGTGTCATCATTCGAAGCGACGTCTCTACCGTTATCTAATAGTTTGATCGCCTCGTTATCTTTAAATATATATAAGCCTTTGTCCGTTCGCTTGCCATTTCCGTGGAGATCAGCCTCGACAAAGAAGAAAGGAATTTCTATTTTGCTATCTTTAGGTGCATCGTCTAAATCATTTAAATAGATCAAAGGTACTAAAATATTGACTATATCGTGCTTACTCCTATATTTTATTAAGGAATCGGGGAAATATTCCTTAGTTATAATTACAGTGCCATTGTTACTTGTAAATGGAAAGGCACTCGCGAGCCCAACCAGTAAAAGTAAGGTAAATTCGATCACCAATTTCATTTTGTAACCTGAAAATTAATAAAGGTTGATATTAAAAAATACATTTTATACTGTAACTAATACCATACTTAGAAATTATCTAAATTATCTTATATGATATTTAAATTTTATTTCTTACATAATTTTATTTTAAATTATGTTATATAATATTTAAATTTAATGTCACATATGTCGTAACATGACCGTAAATAAACCTAAAATCTATACAAATAAGTAATATTCGACTGTTTGGTAAAATCAAAATAGTTTGGAAAATCCAAATTCCTTATAACGCTCGGTAATTAAAAAATAGTAAGTGTGGCTTAGTCAGCTCTATAGTCCACGAAATATACCTATTTGGTTGACCTAAACTTATCAATCTGGCGCCCTAAATTATATTTTTGAGAACAATTAAGGAAGATGAGTAAGCAAGCCTTTAATTTAAGGTATTTTTCTGTGGCTTCATCTAGCTGTATGTTATTAACTTTCAATCAATAGTAAAAAAATATTTGATAATAGATGACACCACATATTATCATTAAAAATGTCATGTCAAAATCATTAAAGTTATTTGAAATAACTTTAAAAAGTTTTATTGCAATTTACAAAGCCGTACTCCGCGGTTTCACCCGCCATTACATACGAAAAAAAAAACAAAAAAATATAGCGTGATGATTTATAGCCTTCCGCGATAAACTTACTATTCAACACAAAAATAAATTTTCAATTCGAACCAGTAGTTAGATTAGCGAGTTCAACCAAACAAACTGTAATGCTTTATAATATCAGTTTACTAAGATATTTATATTAAGATAATTAGACTGCTTACCGATCCAGACTTCTGCAGAATGACTACTTGAAGCCAATCAAACTGAATGTAATTAAGATAACTTTGTTATTATTGCATTCAAAAACATTGATAAAACATATACGAGTACATAATACTAAATATAAAGTCGAAGGGTATATACGAGATAGATTGATGTTTGTTACTCAATCGGCAATAGTATTAAGTGTTAGTTTCTTAAACTTAATGAAAGTCTCGTAACCATATATCAGGATACATTGTTCGAACAAGCCACTCAAACGCACCAATGCAACAAGCATTGGTGCGAGAAGGCATGGCTGACGAACTGTTACTAGAAATTGAAATTTAAACCAGTCTACAGTTTTTAGAGCACTCCAAATGTTTACAAAGATATGTTTATTTATTTATTATTTATGTTCCTTTCGTCCCTTGTCAAAAAAAGTATCATAGAATATGACTATATCCAGAGACCTGGTCAAGCGGTTGTAAAAACGAGTAATTTTAAGATGATATTAAGTTAAAGATAGCAAAGACCGTAAGAAGATGATTGAAAAAAGAAGTAGAGTTAAAGCGTTAGGTAATGGGATTTGACAAGATTTAAAAAAAAGGGATTGGGCATTACAAATTGATACATACGTACACAAACATACATATATACATATATATGGTAACTGACCGGCGCCACCCATGGACTTCTCATATGAAAATTAAAAGTGTAGTAATATGTAATAGACAGACGAACTGGCAATCCATTTTTTTATATAGATTTAGTTAGTTAGAACAAGAAAATACTATATATAATGAATGTATCAAAAATAAAATTTTATAAATTATGGACATGACTAACCATCAATATTAGTGTTTCTCAAAGTGGAAATCGATAACACCTCTTCGTGGGCACTGGAAGTCTAGTAGCGTCCAGATTTGGCTTTGGTTCCGTCCATATTCGGCCAAAACATCCACCTTTGGCAAAAACTTCTATCAAGAGCCAAAATTGTAGGAACTGAAACAAATGAACGATTCCGCGAAGACGTTAAAGCTCAGGGGTAAAGGCACACTCCTTTGTCGGATGTTCAGAAGTGTTTCCGATCCGGTGGTAGAGTAAGAAAAAAATTGTAATTGACAATTTGTAAGCGCCACCGTAGGCCTATGCAAAATAAAGATATTTCATTTCATTTCCATCTTAGGCTTACTCCTGTTAGTGATCAAAAGTTCAGGTAGATCTCATGTTCTACATCAAATTGGTGACAGATGACCGTGAGCGACTGAACCCACTTAGGTGGACTGTATCCTCATTGGTTACTTTAATCTAATTAAATAATATAAAATGACTCTGCCTTACAACGCCCTTCAAACCAGAACACAAAAACTCATAAAACACATGTTATTAAGAAAACGTTAGCGCGGTGATGGTGCCTTTGGAGTTGAAATTAATAATGAATCATAAATAAAATTTTCAACACAAACTTACCAAGCGACCCCACCCAGAATTTAGCTGCTTCGAAATCAGCTGAATGCAGCACAAACTGCTTCTTCTCTGGACAGTATGTTGCCGTTGTCCTCATTCCTTTCGCATTGGACCCATGGGCTACTTCCGTTAACGCGAAACATCCACCTATCTTCGCCTTCTGAGCGGCCTCCACAAAATGGTAGTGATGGGGTCTGCCGTTGCCTTGGATCGTGTTTGAAAACATACGGAATGTTAGTGACACCTTCACTGCTAGAGAACTGTCGAACATAAACATCGCTTCTGTCTCCGCTTGGAATAACAGTGGATCTTCGACTATCTGTAAATACAGAGTTTAGAAATAAGCAAATTTCTTTTTTTGTGGTTTTTATTGGTGTGTTAGTGTTTTTTCTTTCAAGAGTATGATCGTCATTATACTAGTGTAACAGCATGGTTCAATATATCCCAGAACAGGAGTTCCCTAGTTGGGTGATGTCTTGAGGAACCCATGCACAATGGATATGCTAGCAACATAAGAAAGCTTAATAGAATGGTTGAAAAAACAAACAAAAAAAACATATTTTATTAATCCAAAAACAAATAAATAAGCATATAATACTCATCATCAATCATTAGACTGGATGTGTTAAAATCATCTGTATCAAATATTTTATACTATACCTTCTCAAAGGGTATGAAGTTTTCATTGTACATAGCATACATCCGTTTTGTTGTGATATGCCTCTGCTCATCCAAACTCAAGGTGGCATCTGTGTGGTGGAACAATGGGTGGTTTTCCATGAACTTCCATATGTCATGCTGCAAACACAATGTTAAAAGTTTATAATAATGTTAAAAGGTAGCATTGGCCCTGGTTACCACAAGTCTGAATATCCTAAATATTATACCAGATTAAAGCTATCTTTGCGTCTAATTTATTCCACTTCCAATCAATAATTTTCAAGTGAAAAACTAACAAAGACCCATACATCCATCCTCAGCATTCTATTTCAGCATTTATACTTTAGTAAGAAATACTTAGAATAATAATGGTATGAATATAAAACCTAGGACACCCCAAAGTCAAAAATATTTAAATATTTGTGTTTACAATTTCTTTGGATTTCAAATTGCATTTCTCACTTAAATTCTCGATGCTTCATTCCAAAGTAATTTTGCCACATTGTTTTTCTTTAAAATATTATAATTAACTATTTTATTTTGCATAATCCTAGGTCTTACACAACATAACTTGGTGTATTAATATTAACATTAATATCTCATATCAATGATAGATTAAATCAGTAAAGTAATATACTTATATCATATGTTAATAAAAACACATTTTTATCATATCTTTTTATAGCATTTATAATTTAGAATCATAGATAATAGGTTTATAATAACAGATGCCATACTTAAGATAGCAAATTATGTAGAGTCCAAAGTGCGTAAGAAATAATTCTGCACAATAGATGTTCACTAATTGCATAAGATAATTGCGTAAATATTTACCAGGCAATACAATATCTAGTGGATAATCCTGCTAAAAAGAGAATAACTTCAGTACCAGTCATAACCTAGTAATAACAGTCGGCCTAACAGTTGAAACACAGCCTTTCAATTAGGAGGATCCAAGTTTCGAATTTTATACACTTTTAATTATTCAAAGTTTTAGACATGTTAGTAACATGTCTAAAAGAATGGTTGAAAACCATACAGAAACCTACATGGCTGCGAGTATTTTTCAAAAAAAAGTCCTCAAAGGTGTGTATGACGTCTACCAATCTGCACTTGGCCTGTGGACTAAGGACTATGGAGCAACCAAACTCCTATCACCTTCAGAGGAGATCCATGCCCTGCAGTGAGAGAATAATGACTTGACGAGTAGCCTGTAAGTTCTTTCATGTTGTATGAAAAAATATTTTTCATGTTGTATGAAAAAAAATTTTCTAACATTTTCCCTTATGCTAAAACAAGGTAATTCTTTTTTATTATTTTGCTCCAGAGGTAGTGTTGATTTGATGAACCCAAGTATTCCTGATCTATATAATTTTGCTTGTGAAAATTCTGATATACCTGTATATACATTCATGATATACATTCTGATATACATTCTGATAAACGATCCACTTGTAAGCAATTGTTGGTTGCCATTGTCCAAAGGCAAAAGATTGAGTTTTCATTATAAAACAAAAGAGATACTAGACAGAAGTAATACTGGCTGACTTGCAAATGAGACAACCTTTGTCTTCAGAAATGGCAATGCATCTGACTTCAGATATTTCTGACAAACTGATGCACCTCATTTCCATGTTGTCCTGTCTTTTAGGAAGGTACTCACAGGTAGACAGTCATAGTAGAAGACATTTTCAATCAGGACTGCAAGCTTCTTGCTTCTTCTATCTTAAAAACGAAGTCTTATGACACCAGACACGTTATTTTTTTTAGAATAAAATTACAGTACACTATAATGTATAAATCTAAATTACCTTTAATTTTATAGCGGCCAAATTGTCGTAAACAAGCTTCATACGCCTCCAATCGAAACTCGCTTTCTTCCGATACCCGTCCAAGGCTCCCGTAGGAAGATCCGGGATGTATTCCCGTAACTGCTCATCTGTTACCCCTAACTCATTTATTGAGCCCATTTTATACACACACTTTCACTTAATTATATCACAGAATCGAATGATATCACATACGTTATAACTAAAGTATTCGCGATTTTTATCGCGCTAGTTATCTAATTCGTTGTTACGCGAACTTTATCATTTATGAACTAAACAAATAATCGCTGTACTTTTTTCTTTAGTGCGAAGAGGCAAATGTTTTTAAGTTGCAACAAAGTGTATAAAATGGTTATATATATTTACTCGGTATCCACATTACGACCTACTTCGCGGAGGATTTCTTTATACTGTAAAGTTGGAAGAGTCGGAAATAAGTTCAATGTACTCTTATTATAATTACAAACAAGAGAACTTTGCTCGCTAGTTATTCGAAGTTTTGTGTATAAGTATTCATGGATTTAGTCTCAAATATACAGAATGTATTATTAAACAGAATGGTATTTAATACCAAATAGATTAATTGCTACTCTGATAAAAAAACTGATATCAAATTATCAAAATCCTCTATACTTTTCGCGCGTTCGCTTGATTCACTTAGTTTTATCTTTATGTCATTGTTATCCTTGTGTGTGTGAGGTTGTTGTACTTTGAACAGTGGTTCCGTGCAGTCCTTAAAGATGCACTGTAATTACAGTCTACTGTATTTTCATTTTTTTTTTTACTGTGTACTGTAATGGGTTATTGCAGTATACAGTAAAATTTTATTTTAATTATGATCACGAAATGACGTTTGTTGTTGGTCGTCACACAAACCCAGGGAAATACTAATAGTGTCTGATAGATGCGTAAGAGAACACGTTGAATTTGTAACACCTCTTTCTTTTTTTTTGTTTCTCTGTTTTGATGGCTTTTCGGTCTTATGACCATTAAACCAATGACTAGTTGTGTACGTGTACAAACGAGGAAATTTTATATATAAAAAATAATAAAAAAAAAAAAAATCGATAAATTTCGAAAAATACAAAGATCAAAGGAGTACGATAAAGGATAGATAAATAGCAAAGAAATAAAAATATTAATACAACAGGTTGATATGGTTTGTGGTTAATATGATGCCAAGATGGACTATATATGAGGATTATCAAATGTTAACAAGGAAATAACACAAAACGGTAAATTAATACCGAGATACATAAGGCTTTGCAATAAGGAAGAACGGTCATAAAATGGACAGGAGAAAAATATGTGATTCAAATCTCCCTCATCCACACCACAAGAACACATTGTTGAACCTATTAAAACTGAAGTGACTTTTTTTTCAAGTTTAGCTTTAAAGAACCATGGTTTAGTTGGTACGTTAGGTTGAATAAATGCATAAAATCTACCTTTAAATTTAGAACTGTCACATCAATGCGCAGAGTATCCCAAGTCATTATTCTGAACTTGAACATGAAAGTAAGTCTCCGTTCATGTTCATAGTCTGCACGCTATGTTAATCTCGGAAACCTGGTTAAAACCGTCGTTACACTCAACTCTATTTCCACTTCCTGGCTTTGTGCTGATACGGAATGACCGAACTGAGAAAGGGGGTGGCGGTGTAGCGATCTACTTACGAAGTTATTTGAAGTACCAAGTTATTGCTAGATCCCCGTCACGCTACTCTGCCTCCCCTGAGTATCTGTTTCTGGAAATAGACGTTTTAGGCACAAGGGCTGTTCTGGGCGTTGTGTACTGTCCTCCCTCCATCGAGTTTTCTGACACTCTAGAGTCAGTTTTTGAGACATTAGGGTCTGAGTACACACACTGCTTGATAATGGGAGACTTTAATACAGATATGTTAAAATGCACTCCTCGTTCGTCAAAACTTAGGTCCTTGATTGAGTCGGTAAACTTCTCACTTCTTGC
>DWLI01004124.1:0-11140 GCA_018249915.1 Cecropterus dorantes dorantes
CTGGGTCTGGGTGTTTGTGTATTCGTCTTTGTGTGTCCATGGCACCCGCGACACAGGAGAAAATCCTAGTGTGGGGCTATGAGTGTAGAAAGCGTACGTATTTTTCTACTTTTCTAGCGTACGTAATGAACATGATCTCATTAAGACTACAGCAGAATAATTTCATTTTACTATGACAATAATTAAAAGAACTAATGTGAACAATGCTAATAATCTGAAATCCATGCTTATACAAATTTAAAACATATGAAGATTCTATGATTAAAGCATTATAGCAGATATTCATTTCAATAATGTATAATATTCGAACCGTGTTCATTGAATCAAGGAATGTAATAAAAATTTAATCGAAGCCAATGGAAACTGCATCATTTCTCGCGTATTACTGTACCATTTTTCGTTTAAAGGTGAGACTGTCGTAAAATTAAATTCTCGTTCATCGAAGCGAATATTTAAAGTCACGGGGTCAAGGTGTGTTTTCGTGTAAGGACAGGTTTTGCCACTTTTACCGATAATAACAAATTCAGGTTAACGCCCTACGGCAGATATTTCTCGTACTGCGTGAGAATCTTATTTCTTATCCTTTTCCTTTGCTCTATCGTCTCTTCTTGTTCTTTCCTGTATTCATTGTAGCTGCGCCTCGTGGTTTCACCTGCTACTACATAAAGCTAAAACAAACATAGCATACAATGTAGCGTAAAGCCTACCTCAATAAATTTACTTTCACACAAAAAGTTTCAATTTGAACCAGTAGTTCCTCAGATTAGCCCGTTCAACCAAACAAACTCTACTGCTTTATAATATTAGTTGAACTTCTGTCTGAAGTCCACACGATTCCACATATCTGAAACATTTCATAAAGCGTCTTTAATATTGATAAGGTTAAGTTACAAATCTTAATTAAGATCATTTATTTTCAATTACATGTAAACTTAAATTCATTCGTTTTTTTTTTCATATTTGATGTTCATTTAATTTTATTACACTCTTAAATTACCTAACGTGGCTTACATTTACTTCTTCATATAAAATGGATGGCATTGAACTGAAGATAATAAATAATGATGGAAAATAATATGTGCCTGGAAATAATATGTTGCTGTTCTCAAATGTCTCTATCTCAAGCAAAATCTCTACCGCAAGCTTTAATATCTACATAGCGATATGTAAGTTCACTACCGTTAGTGGCTTTGATTTCATGCTTTCTCCATTGTTCTCATTACCGTGACATTCTTGAGTGCTATTAGTTTTGCATTGTTTGTTATCAGCGTTTTAACAACGATAAAAACGTGGTATTACAAAAAGATGTTGGTATTTTTTAATGATTTCATTTGAAGAGAAATATTTTATACTTACGTTTCCTCGTTATTCGACTCATTACTGTAATTAAGTTTATTAATTATTATAATGATCTTAATTGAACTAAAAATACGTCTATAGAACTTCCTTTATTCGTAACCTTCAAAATGTATAATAAGATTTCTATCAATATTTATTTGTGAGTATAAAAAAATAAAATGCAGTCAATTATAATGGTTACATTAAGTCGCAATAAATTTGAAGAAATCATCCCAAAAATAACATATTCAGCTCACACCCCCTAAGATTTACGAGGGCGTCCGAAAGCCCTAAAACTGCCCAAACTGCCAACGTTACTGTGAGACTCAGAGCTGCTTTCCGCTTAATTACCGCAATCGTCGCCCGGAACGAGGCTGCGAGGGAAACGAGTAAAGTGGAAAATGTTCGGCTTTCATTCAGCCTTTGTCTATTTTGCCACAATTTCATCCGATTTGGCAAATAAATTGGAAAGGCCAAGTTTGTGAGTTACTCACAATTGCATATTAGAATTGCTTAATCTCACATAACTTTGATGATGAATGATGCGAAGATGGGAATGTCCATTTGGAAATAATAGCTATCTTCAAGGCAAACAACCATTAAGATGCTAGATTCAGAGCGAGTAAGGGTCTTTAATCTACTATTGATGAAATATTTCAACTTATTACGGATCAAGGTCTTTTCAACACAGGAGATTTGTATTCGTAATTCCTCTTTAAGTAACAAAAACCTCATCGAAAATTGGATTCGCTCGACCCATATACAGTATCTTTTGGCAGTAACGTATCGTTTCTTATGTGCCCAGCGGCTGCCAAAATACGTAGCGAAGCTTTACGGGATTAAGTTGTATCACTAGATATAGGAAGTGCCATGTAAATGGTCCAAAAATATATTCCATCATCCGCGAGAGGACGGACGAATTGTAATATTAACGTTATATCATCACGCTCACGGCTCGAAACGCCCAAAAGTAATGGATACGGCAAAAAATGTTTCAACCAAAAAATATTATCTTGCGCTAAAAATACTGGTGTGTTTATGTAGTCGTAGGGAAGAAATACGACTAAGCCAAGTTGGATCTTATTAAGTTAGTTTTCTCTCGCAACTTGTTTGAGTGATTTATATGAATTCTTATCACGTTTTAAAATATTGCTGAGTTTGAATTATCTTGTTACCTGTATCATATTATAATTAATTTCTATATCAAATTTCATTCGAATCCATACAAAGTTTTGAACGTCAACCCTAACAAGCATCAAACTTGCAAATTATATAATTAAAATTTGGTGAACTTTGGTTGTCTATTTTTGACTTTACTCCCGAATTTATACATTTTAGTTTGGTTCTGGTATGTAAATTTTGACATCAGATGTTAGTGGATACTTACTTAAGCTTAGTATATTGCATACAGCACTAATATTTATTAAAAATCATGAATTAATGAGCAAAAGTTCAGGCTAAGCCATTAAAAATACCCGAAGCGCACAGCCCACAGAAAAATAGCGTGGTATAAGTTAGAAACATGATACCAAGTTATCTTGAGTATGACAGCGAAAATGTTGAACTAAAAATAAATTTCACGTAGACCTTCTCGGGCAGACAGGAATCGTATAATGCTTACAAAATTACGTTGTGGTAAGGTAGGTCGTTACGTAACACTCGGCAGGCTCCAGGGCTTACTCGAAGGCTGCCCTAAAATTGTACGTGCTCTTAATTATCCATCTGTATCTATTTTAATGACGGCATGTCTCGTTTCTCTCCCGGGATCCCGTGTTGCATTGTTTGTTATAATTCGTTTAAAATTGTCTTTATAATTTTCTAACCCTTGCTGATTACCTTAAATTCCTCCTATTAGGCAAAGATTCGTAAAAAAGTCCTTCTTTCAGGCCAAAATTAAAAAAAAAAACAATGTTTTATAAGATATATTTGTGATGTAAATTTATTTTCTATCTAAATGTTTTTCCTGTTATATTTATACATCGTAGTGATCCAATTTTATTTTGAAAGTGGATATATAATAGGTAATTCTTAATCTTGGTATTGAGACACTGTAAAATGGTATGTAGGAAAAGTAAAACAGTAAATTAAAATACTTAAGACCAAACAAACAGAACTGACTAAAAGTATTCATTTCCAACAGGAAAGAAAGCTCTGCAAAATTCATTGTATCCTTTTTTTAAAAGCGGAACCAGTAGTTTTCGTATACAATTTCAAGAAAACTACTATAACAACGTTCATACTTTTTCTCGCCTTTTATTCTATTGCCTTTACAACTAGTCCGGCGCATTTGTGTGCCAAATCTGGAATATCGAACAGTTATATTAGAGCACAGTCATGTACATATTACTTTATGTATATCACTATATTAATACTACAGCTATTCTGGTACTTGTCGGCTCTAATTGACGTTAAGAAGTACTAGGGCGTCAAGGCTTGCGTAGAGGGTTGTAGGAAGTGCATGAGTAGTCGAGTTAACCTTGATGCAGCAGCTGAACCAGCCGCGTCTGCCCGGGCCGACGTTCGATTTTCACTTGGAGCATCAGCGCGCCCCTCTCACCCGGGTGGGCGTGGTCTGCGGGCCGGTCAATAGCACGGCATCGTGTTTCTCGCTCGCGCCGCACCCGAGCGCATATCCCCGTCCCCGTCCCCCCGGGGATGATTGAAACGTCTGATGCCGCAGGCGCCCCGCGCGCCCCCTCGCCAAGGACGTTCAGTGAATCCGTCCCTCTCTGCCGCGATAGCACGTGTCCCCGTTACTATTTCATAATATAATGTGTGCCCCCCTGGTACCGCGCGAAAATTCACAACCAATTATGACTCAAGTGCCTGACGAATTAGGTGACAAATTTGTTGCGTGAAAGGATTCCGAAGTCGCTTTTAGCGATGTACGCGGTGCTACGCTTTAGTGGACAATTAGGTGCCCGTGTAAAGTGATATGGAGATAAGAGGCGTTACGGCGAACATCGGCACTTCTTCGAATTTTCCGTCCTATATACTCTCTCATCTTGTAACCGCTGTCGAATCTTCAGGTATGATCAAAATTTTCAGTCTCAGAAACCCCCAATCCGATATTTAAATCCAGAGTTATTTGTACGAAAATCCGTTTTCATTTACGCATTTTCTCATTACGATCATTCAAATAGCGTTTACTTTAAATTTATTGCCATACCATTGTGTATTTGTGTGGATTCGTTCCAAATTATCGTGCTTCATATTGGTTACATCACAGCTGACACACTTTTTAACTGTAAACGCAGTAATTGCTTTGAATCCAATGAATCTTAATCCAATCAAGTTATAACTGCTTAAACGTTTAAGTACTTTTAATCGATTATCTTTTATTCATTCGATTTGGCAAAATTATCGCTGTCGCGAATGAAAGCGCCTCGTTCCTGATGTACTGTCATTTTCAAGTCTGTATCAATTTACTATTGAAAATTTATATTACAAAGGTTAATTTCACGCCTTAAAACAGTGTCCGTGAAACGTTAAAAGTATCGAATTTGTAAAAAAAAATCAACATAGATCCTTTTTTATAATCCGGCAAAATAATATCCATCGCTTTTTACAGGATTAATTTATATCGGTATGATTTTAGAATACCATAAAACTCAACAACATTAAAACGAAAAAGTATATCAATATTAAAAAACAAATTTTCTTTCATAAAAAATGTCGATCGCTATGGTTCCGAGATCCAATTTCCGGCCCTCACCAAATCGGGATTGAGGCGAGAGGAGGCTATAGTTATTTTTTCTCCAGATTGTATGTTGGCCTAGTTTCCATCATGAAATTGCCATGGTGAAAATATTGCCACAGCAAAAATGTCGCTGCAGAATCATTATATTTCCATAGACGCCGCCCGGGCGACGCCGGTTGTCTAGACGCGTAATAGTTATAGGTACCACGAGCCAAGTAAGGCGGGTATGCTGGTGAAGTGACTCACACGAATTCGTCTTGCCATCGATCGTCTCTCGCCGAGGTCAGAGTAATCGAATACGGCCTATTGTTTGCTCTGACATGCCAGATATCTGACACAGAACTACAATTTTCTAATGTATTGATTTAGATGTTTCTCTCCGCTCACTTGGGTCGGCCCTTTTTGTAAGTATTCCTCAGTTTTATTGCATCGACATCTGGAACTCCAAGTTCGTCTGATGGTAGGATAGGATCATAAACTTTTGGGTATCCTCTCTCATATGCATTTTCATCATGTTTCCCTTTACGCTCTTTACCTTGAATTGACGTTTCTAAACCCTTTTCAGGTGTAATATTAAAAAGAGGTTTAGGAGTGACATACGAATTTGTGTTCCCATCGATCGTATCTCTCATCGAGGTCACAGTAATTCAATTCGGCGTATTGTTTGCTTTGACATGCTAAGATATTTGATACAAGACGAGAAATGTCACGACCCTTAATGTATTGAATCAGATTTTATGTAGGGATTTTCTTATTTTAGAAAGTTTCGTTTCAGTTAGATTTTATATATTTATATACACAAGAAGATATTCAAATGCTATCTTTAGCTAAAAATGTGATGAATGAATCATCGACACACGATGAATTAGGTCTATTGAAAGAGTATATGGAAAAATATATGGCTACTGTCTCCTACATCGTAGAAAAACCTTGAAGTGGTCTAGCTTGCCCTCTGCAATCGACCACCATGGTTTACATATGTATTTTAAAATTCATAGTGTGTTCTATATTGAAAACTGTAAGTTTAGGTTCGTCCAATCATGTGTTAAATCAGAGTTGATGCTTTGCTCCATCAGAACCAAGTTTAACATTATCAAGTGTTGCAAAGTCAATACCTATGCACGCTGGGGCTTTAATTATCACTCATACGAATAAAAATAGAAAGCAGGCTTGCGGTTTACGAGTCAGTGGTTCTCGGCTTCAGCTTCATATTGAACTGGAAAATTATGTAGCTATCGAGCTTCGAGTAGTAGGTTTTAATGTTGGAGTGTTTTGCTTTGCTCTGAACGTAGGGGTAAATATAAAAGTTGTAGTGAGTTTTCGTTCTGTTTCCTTTTCAGCTTCGTATCCTCTCATTTCTTATTCTCTCTCTTCTCTTCCTAATCTATCTGTAAGTTTTAATGTTGGAGTGTTTTGCTTTGCTCTCAACGTAGGGGTAAATATAAAAGTCGTAGTGAGTTTTCGTTCTGTTTCCTTTTCAGCTTCGTATCCTCTCATTTCTTATTCTCTCTCTTCTCTTCCTAATTTATCTGTAGCTGTGCTGTCGATTCTAAGGTCAGTGAATATGTGCAGTCCATTAAACACGCTTTCTACACTCCTAGCCCCGCATTAGGATTTTCTCCTGTGTCGCGGGTGCCATGGACACACAAAGACGAATACACAAACACCCAGACCCAGAACAGAAATCTAAATTCATCATTCAAATGTCTGTCTGGCCGGGGATCGAACCCGGAACCCATTGCGTGTCAGACCGGTATGGTGACCTCTCCACCACGCGGGTCGTCGTTGGACTCCTATTTAAAGTTGTCTACGTTATCCCTTGGGACTACGTTGGAACTGGACTAATGTTAGTCTTACCAAACGCTCCAAATTAGAACACAGTAGCATAAATATATAGCACTTTATGTGTATTATTATAATTTATAGGTTGTTTTATTTCCATTTAAAGCCTTAGTAACAAGCGTAATACACTTTTTTAATTGCTCTCTGAAATACTTTTCTATTAACGTCACGCTATTGTTTCTTGTGTTATATGATATCATATGACGTCAATAAAACCACATAAAACCTTATTAGTTTAAAGAAAAAGGTAATAAGTAATTAGAGGTCCCATGAACTATTTTTAGCGATAAATCGATTTATTAGTGTATGTGTTTAGCAGTGATTGCCTAATGAATGAAACTCGGCCTCTCAATCGAGGGTCCGAGATTCGAATCTCAGGCACACACCACTGATTTTTCTAAAATGTTGTGCATATTAGAAATTAATTATCACTGCTTTATGGTGAATTAAAACATCGTGAGAAAACCTGCACACGAGAGTTGAAAAAAAAAAAAGGGTTCTCAAAGGTGTGTTAAGTCTAATTCAAACATGGCCAGCGCGTTGGACAATGGCCTTATACTATCTCATTCTGAGAGAAGACCCGTGCCCAGCAGTGGGACAATAATGGGTTGACGACTCGTGAAATTAATAAACAAACATATCACGTACCTACATCTTATGTCTTTACGATGCCATGCGCGTCCTTGTTATACGCTTCATGTGATCCCGTAGATCCCGTAGCTTTATGACGTCATACGTTTGGGAACATCATGAATCCAAGGTTCATCCCTTATAACAATACGTTATTTTTTATCAGACTGAAGTAGGAAACGAGCATACAGTCCGTCTGATGGTAAAGGGCATACTGTAACTCATGGACAGCTATAAGCAACTACATATAGAATAGAGGTTCCATCTAAAGTCATATAGAACTGAGGTTCTAACCGAAGTCGATCACGGGTGCGCTACTACTTCCGAGAACTAAGGTCGCCTCATATGTAAGTGAGTCGGCAACCACACCCTAACCTAACCTAACCACACCCTTTCACCGAAACGCAAAAACTGCTTTACGCTAGATATATTTGTGGCGGTGATACCTCCCCGGTTGATTTACACTGGTTCTACCACCTAGATTATTATTCATGTCAACGAACGATTCGTTGCTTTTATGGTAACGTGCAGATATGTATACTAAATTGACAGCGTAATCTAAAACTCGTTGTTAAGTCAGACATCAAACTCAATGTCTACCGGTCATAGACCTTTTGTAAGTTGTTATTCTTTGGTGGCCCCGCCAACCCCCGCCTGGTTCTGGTTCATGATGGTAATAGGTGAACATCGTAGAAAGTTACTGTCTATCTTACCATATCTTACCTATCTACGAGAACAGTTAGTAGTCGTTTTACATTCTGGGTCTTCAAGGTCAGAAAAAAATAGATATTGTTGGTTTCCATGAAAATGTTGGTTTCAAAAATTATTTTTGAATTGTGATATTATACACAATTTAAAAAATAATTTTCAAAAAAGGCAGATAAAAATTAAGCAACGCTTTTTATTTTTATATTTTTAATTGATGAAGTATATATAATAAAATTAAATTTTTCATTAAACACAGCTTAGTAAGAGCATCAAGTTTTGAATTCTTAAATAACATAATAAGGATATAAAATTGATGAATTTTGAATTATGCATGTATTCATGCAAAGCATAGTATGTATGAGTAGCCTTATAACTTTAACAGGTTGTTAAAATTCCGAAGTTGTCAGTGATGATGTGATGGCACACAAATGTTACATTACGTCATCTGGAGGCGATTTTAGTAGCAGGCGTGCAAGGTAGCTAAATAATTTATTGGACATGTTAACACACATGTCATTTGCGCAAATCACACAACCGAAATTAGATGAAACGCAACCCGCGATTTCGGAATGGAATTGTCAAACTGAATGATTATTTGGATCCCGGGATTTTGCTTGATTGACGAGGTTTTGATTACGGATCCGATTGAAGGTTTTGACGGATTTTAATAATGTCTTTATTGGTATAATCGTGTGTGAAATGATTGACTGTTTCAGGCAGACTTTCCTAACCTTTATTTCGCTGAGCTACCTATGAGCCAAATATAATATTTTCATGCCCCCTCAAGTAGTTTCAACAAAAATAAAATACGCACATGGGAGAATGTAGGCTTCTTCTATAAAGCCCACATCCTCCCACTTCCCGATCTCAAATCACCCCTAATTTATGGTTCCTGTTATTTTTTATATATTTTCTCCTTTTTTAAATGGGTTTCATCAAGGGTTCAGGTTTCATGGGTTTTAGTGACATGACAGATTGATGCAAGCGGAAAGCTGGGGCAGGGAGCGTGTTACATGTGGTGATGTGACTGTAGAAGCTTATACAGCAGCGATTGAATGGCAATTAGGAACAGTTAATTTAACTACTCGTTAATTTGTTTTTAGATATGTAATCGTACGTATTACGTACACCCTCCGTGACATTTCTCTACGCCTCCCTAGGGGACGTGCTCCCCTGGTTGGGAAATCCTGCTTCAAACGAAATTAAACAAAATAATATTGACAATAAGTTAAATTTCTTAAACTAAATCACACGATGAGCTGAACACGATGAACGAATCCAAGGATTCATTGTGTTATACGTACAGTTTCGTCTGTTTTAGATATATCCTTGGTACGGCGGGGGGGGCGTGGAGGACATCCATCTTTGTATATTCTTGGGTTGGGGTTTTGTTTCGCAAGCAACACCCGGTATTTTTTTTTAACCACATTTCGTCGGCTTCTGCCGTGTAAGCAAGAAAGCTGGCATCAATTGATAAAACGATAAGGTAATAAATAGGCAGAACCAGTATGGTTCAACCCGGGAGATAACACCACCAGAACTAGTTTTGCATTTCGGTGGAAGGCGAGATTGCCAGTTTATTTTCATAAGAGCCGACAACCGTACTCCTAAGGAGCAATGTATCTAGGATGGACTTC
Organism: Cecropterus dorantes dorantes; assembly: GCA_018249915.1. Lineage (NCBI taxonomy): Eukaryota > Metazoa > Arthropoda > Insecta > Lepidoptera > Hesperiidae > Cecropterus > Cecropterus dorantes. Next base: position 9,856 of record DWLI01004124.1, read on the forward strand.
AGATAGAACTCTGCTAAATGAAGTTGTTTAATCGAACATTTTGCTCATGAGCGGTAGTGAACACTTACTATTAGGTGGAATGCATGGTCGTTGGCTCCTTTTATCTATTATAAAAGAATACACTCATAAACTTCGTAATTAAAGTTGCACTTTGCGAATATCTGAATATTATTTAATTAGACCGAGGACAAATATCTTCTATAGAGTTTTAGTGATAAGCGTCAATGTAGACAATATTGCATTAAGTGAGTCCTTGGCGACTTCCTGCAACGGATTAAATTGTGCAACTATTATTGCAACTATATTAGCCTGCAATATCATCGCGGTCGTTCGTAACTGTCGAGAAAGGCGCTGATAGGGTATATTATTACACTAACTGATCATTAAAAATATAATTGTGTGTAGTAAAATTGTAACACAACACATGCTGTGATTGTCTTTAATTGGAGGAGCAGTTATGTATATGTATATGTAAGGTGCGTAAATTTTAAGCTTTTAGCGCTGTATCTTGCGTTGGCAATGCAAAGAAATAAATAAAAAAAGAAAACAGGCTCGTCTTTAATGAAAAACCAACTCTAAGGCGATCCCTGGGCAGCGAGTGTAATGACTTAGTAGAGGAAATTACTAGAGGTAGAGTTTAAGTAAAAATTCCATCAGGAGAAGAAGTAAACTTTTGGGCATAAATGTGCATTATTACTAGCACATTAAAATCGATCTAAATCTCTGCGTGTGTATTAGACATATTTTTATTAACTCTCTAACTGTTATATACACTCCGGGGGTCAACCGCACCGTCGTGTCTTTACGACAGCATGCGACCACCGCTGTCCTTCCCGGGCAGTGGGGTATCGTATGTTTATGCCGCCTGAGCCGAATGTTGAAATTTTAGTTGGCCAAATTACCTAATTAATTAATAAGTAAAAAGTACCACCCAAAAAAAGGGTCGCCAAACCTTATGCTGCCGCCCCCAGAAAGAAAATTTAAAAAGTGCGGTCTTGCGCCCCGCAACACCGGGAGTTCCCTTTTTGTCCCCTCTTACGACAGGCAGGGGATACCGTTGCACAATTGTAATCCCGGAACTACAGGGATTTGGTACGGTGTAGGTGACCAGTGCGGGACGGGTAATACACTTGACATCGACCACAGAAGCGTTACTACTTCTAAAAGACTAAGTTACCTCCAGTATCTTTTTCTTGTCATACTCTTTAAATCCACACAGTTACCTTTAACGCTGCTGTTATAAGGCAAAAAAGCTGGCGGTAAAACCTCCCGTGTCAAAGCAAGA
>DWLI01004125.1:0-11140 GCA_018249915.1 Cecropterus dorantes dorantes
GCTTTTCCTTGCATTGAAATGGAAGGAAAAGGGTGTGATGGTGATGCCTCCGGAATTTCAACTGTATATTGTGCAATCGAGATGATTTTGATACGATTTACTAAGATAAGAATAATGATAATAATCATTTATTTCAGACGATTGCAAAATGTTATTGTATTAGTAACAATTTTACTTACAACTATACTAGTTACTTCCCACTTATAGTTACAACAATATATAATATGTACATAGTACAAATCTGTCCGCAATTATTTTCAAAATACTGCTGAATTCACTATATATAAATAAGCTGTATATCTATGTAGTGAGAGAAAATATCATATAACAGAGGAGGAAACGTATCGCACAGTTTAATCTTGTCTCTGTGTGGTTGTGTATAATATAAATGTTATCTTGGCCGGAGCAGTGTTCCCGCATGTACAGTCCTAAGCATTTATTGTGCCTAGAGCAAATTTGCTTGTGGGACGCAATAACCAAGAGAACGAGCCCTGGGGAGCCATCTTGTTTTATTTGCGCGCGAAAGCCGATAATGAACGTTTTTTCCGCACACACCCTGAAGTCAATACACTATAGGTAATAAAGACTAACGCTTCTGTATCTTTGCTTTTCCCAGCATGGCACTCAAATTTAACTGGCGACGGTCAATGCATACGTAGACTTTAAACATTCGTACGAAAGCGAACCGTAATAACTAAGGAATTAGGTCCGGGAATCACACAATGGACGGACAAATAAAAATACAGATTAGACAAATAAACAATGGGTAAACGTTATTGATTTTCAATAAAATATTTGGGCAACGTTTATGACCGTACATTGCGGTGATTTTGCTCACTCGATCTATCAAAACATATTACGTTTCTCTGCCTAACAAAGAATGAATAGCGCTGTATTCTGTATTATTGTGCTTGTGAAATTTTCCAGTATCTATACAATTTCTTAAGCCTTAAAATCCCCGGTCTGATGGTAAGTCGATGATTTAGGACGAAACACCAGCATAGCAGAAGCTACAAAATACGATCTTTATCTTTTTATGGGTTCAAGGAGTGGGGTGAGCCTCTTGGGAGAATTTATGACAGAATATTACTTTCCTTAGAGTCTCTAAAAGAAACTTTTAACTGCTTTATGCGAGTGCTTGTGTTCTTGTTATGGTAAGGACATCGTTAAGTTTACTGAAGTATTCCCATTATTTATTAAAGCTAGTACAGAAATATAATGACTTACTTTTATGTTTATTTTGAAATAAATAAGTTATATCGATAAAAAAATTATATTGTCGCCATTTGAAGGTTACATTATAATATTTTCCGTATCATACATACGGACAGTTAGTTCTATAATTTCAGGATCGAAATAAACCATCGCTTATTTAGATCCTGAAATTATAAATCGTCATCGTATGCCAAGCTCATCAGCCTGGCATACGATGATAATATGATGGAGGACAAAAGAGCGTACCTATAAATTAATAATAAAATTAAAATAAGTTTATTATGTAGTAGTTTATCTTCTTTACCCAGTTGAAGCAGTTTATCGGCTTATTTACCTATTGGGATAGATCATTTTTTTGTTCGAGGGGCAAATCTTTAAAAGGGTATCTGGGATATTTATCGCACTAAAGGTGAATGAGCTCGGCGCTGTAAAGAGGACTAGGATTTCCAACGGAACGTAACCAGGGTCCTCTGAGCGCGTTACCCCATCGGGCTTCACCAAGACGACGGCTGGGCCCACCGCTCCGCTGGTCTTTACGACAGTATGCGATCACACTCTGCCGTCCCTCCCGGGGTCGCTTGGCTGGACGAATCGAGTAAATATTTTTGCCGTCCGTAACCTCGGAAGCCCTCTTTTAGTCGCCTTTTACGACAGGCAGAGGATTCTACAGCCCTCTCCTAATCAGGGACAATTAGCGAGACTATGTCCAACAGGACCTCAAAAGGCGACGGTTAGGTCGATGGACGGATAAAATTACGTGAAGTATGTAAATAAAGTACTAATAATTTATTGTACAGTAATGTGTAGTATTGTATGTTTGATAATAAAGGGCTGTATTTTTGTTACAATTTATTAAATAAGAACAGATTTCGTGAAATTGCCGTGAGTGTATGTATTTAATGCTTTAATATCTACTTAATATTTTTTATGTAATCTTGAAAAAAAAAACAACATTTTTATATGAAAACCTTAAATAGGCACTCCGTTTTAAAGTAGTTTAAGCCTTGCTATTTGAAAACTGAATTGCTCTTTTGAAATTGTTACGTACGCTGACCTAGATATCACTATGAAACGTTTCTACTAGCTATGGAAATGTTTAAAAACCCATATGATAACTAGCATTTTTTCTTTTTATTTTCTATGAACTTGTATCATGTACGAGTATTTCTATTCTGCGCTTGATCAACTTCTATTTTAAACTATCGTTCAGCGTAGTTTATGATTTGATTGGTCTCGAATTTTATTCTCTGCTGTTCTAAGATTTTTAGTTTCAAATTGTTAAAGCATTTGATTTTCAATAAAGCTGCACAGAAGCTTTTTCTATCGTATTACATTTTTCCATGATCAAATTGCTCTTGGAATTAAAGTAATCTCACGAGTAATCTCACGAAATATAATGTTCTAATCATTATTTTGCTGAAAATAAAAATAAATCGAATTCATGAACGTAAATAAGTAATATAGTATTTTTATCCTATCTATATTATTTATAACAGCGGTGTGAAGAACTTTGCTCTAGTTTTATTAGTATGATAGGGGAGCGACCCTTCCACGAGACATTCCTAGTTAGTCCGCAGAAGAGCGCATTGTTCGAAATCCTTTAGTATTACTCGAACCCTACTGGTGTTACAGTTTTCCACCAGCAGTGGAGTTTTGGTACTTCTTTCTTAATATTGAAGTAGCAACGATGCAGACCACTTGATGGTAAGTAGCCACTGCCGCGTATGAACATCCGTAACTAATACCAGACAAGGTCAGTGTCTTGATTGTGGCTGGCCACAGATGCGTTGCAACTCCTGAGGGCTAACTTGAAACCTCGGTTAAATTTGTCTCTCTTACCATATCCTTCAAACCAAATACATCACCGCTTAACCCTGCTGTTATAAGGCAAAAATAGGTGTGACAGTGCCTTCTAAGCTAAACCATAAAGTGTTCTACCACTTTTAAATCTATATTAGTTTATAAAAAAGTATAAGTTACGTAATAATATAATAATGCACTGTTTCGAAAAGAAATAGATAACTCCGTAAATTAATTCAGTCATTTCATGGAAACAGAAAATGATTTGCAATGCGTTCCATTCAATTGTCCATATGTCGATACCGCTATAGTGAATATGATTAGCTCGGGCATGTCATCGATGCAAACAGTTGGATACGTGACGGGACATGACAGTATAATACCGTGGGGTTAGTGTAACATAACGTACCCTGGCAGTTTAATTATCATCAACCAAATGATCCAGAGCTAGGCAAAATGTTCTCAGAGTATTATTATTGTAATTAATACTCTTATATGCTTTCTACAATGTATGTGACTAAGAAAGAATCTGTTGCGTTCCTAACGTTCTAAGTTCGAGCATCTATTTAAGAATATCTATTAGTGGCAATCAATGAGTGCCGTTATCTCGTATGTAGAAATAAATATTATCGAAGTGTCTGTAAACAAAAAAATCTATTATTAAAAAAAACTGTTTGTCTATCGGTCTGTCTGTTTGTTTGGGGTAATCTCTGAAACCGCTGCTCCGATTTTGACGGGACTTCCACTGATAGATAGCTTAAGTTATAAGGCGAAAGTAAGGCTACTTTAGTTAAAAAAATTAAAGGCTTGAAAAATAAAATCCACACACGCTCTCCAAGTGCACTCAGCCGCCGTCGCCAGCGTTTATGTCAGTTGCTTGTCACTTTGAAAAAATGCTATTTTGTTAAAACTATTCAAGGTAAATATGTCAAGTAACATTTGTTAAACGCAACTGAAATCTCGGGTCATAAATAGTACAAACATAAGATGATAGTACATAATAATACCACATAGAATAATAGTTTTAAAAGTAAGCAACGCTGCAATTCCGAATCAACAAAACTACAAACTGAAAATTACTATCTCGAGATATGTCAACTGAAGTTCCCGTCTTGTGTTCTGTCTACTCGCAGTTCCTCGTTCCGATAAAGCGCATTTGATTAGATCTGAACGCCACCGCCATATCGTACTGTTCCGTAATAAATACAACTATAACTATTGTGACCATTCGTCCCGTTTTGCGTCGGACAGTCCTGTTTTCGGACTATTTATCCTGTATCTCCCGTGTAACGTTCGTTGTAGGTGTTGGGTAGGACGTGGTCTTATAATATTTTAATGATGCACCGGATTTGTTACCTTTAATGAGGAAACGGCTGACATTATTGTGTCATTAAAAGCCAGCAAGGCAATGAGTAATTGAATTGAATTTATACATAGTGCAGTGACATGATATCGATTACGTTTTCATAATACCTATAAATATCCCGCTTTATATTTATAGATCAATCAAATCAGATACATTCGTAATTATATCTATAAATAAAATATCACGGCCCACTCGGAACGTTACATTCATGTCCTTAATTAGTAACTCTTTATCTTTGATAAAACCTCACATGTCAATAAGTTATTTCGACTACATTCCGAAAATGTCTAATCAGATTCTAATCAGAAATATGAAAGGTCATATAAAATATATGAAACAATATTATAAGAAGAATTCAACGTTAGTGGTGTGAAAGCAACTTTAGTAAAATGAAAAAAAATATATACGATAAAAATTTGAAAATGAATATTGTTTTTCTGGTTCAGGAACGGAACTCTAAGCTCTGTGTATTGCAAGCAGGCATATTTACTGCTTAACCTCACGTGTCGTTACGTTGGAAAGCCTCATGTTTCTATGAAAACTTTAAAACGTTCTTTAAACTAAAGTGCTACACACATGGATTTCTTTCCTTTTTCGTCACCAGTGTAGGCGGCTGACCCCTGCCTCCCTTTTAGAAATGTAAAAACCTCTGATTCATATGTCAACCGCCTTCATGAGTCACAGTCTGGCGAGTCCCTTTAAACACACGTTTAATGTTGAAATAGGGAATTTGTTGGTGCAACGACAGTTAAACCACCTTTTAGACATAACAACAAAAGCAATAAAACTAGAAGAGATTTTAAACTTTTATAGCTTAAACCATTGTTTCTCAACCACAATACTTTGGTGACCCCCAACGAATAAAAAAATTACGTTTTATGTTTTCACGGCCGGCGACCTGCTTTTTGGTATACTTGAACGTTTTGTTTTGCGCATTTGCTGCAATATTTTCTTGTTCTACTATTCAATTCTTTATTCTGTAACTTGTGACTTTTTATATACATGTGACACCCTATTTGAGAAGCAATGACTCAAATATACAGGTTATATTTGTACATTATGATATCAATTATAATCTAATAATAATCATTTTAATGGAAGAATGGACTTAGTTTTATATTGTGAAATGAGCAATTATTTTTTTACTGAACCTGTAGTACTTAGCAATTAGTTATGGCCGCAATTGTGTGTATTTGCTAAATTGCATAATATTACAAATAATTGTATGAATTTCATTATAACTACAATTTACTAGACTCCATATTTTAATGATTTTATTTTAATTACGATATCTATTGTTTATGTGCTATAGTAGAGATGTCATATTTTATAATTTAATTTTACCGTAATAATGTTTGCAAAGTAAACTTAAGATTATTAAAGTTCTACAAATAAACGTTTTCAGTATATAAATAAAACAAATAGTCAATAAAAAAGTTAAGATATATCTGAGACATTAAGACTTATAAATAGGAACACGTTTTTAATACATAATTAAAGCAATAAAATACTTCAGTAACGTACAATTAGCAGTTTAAACAATAAAAGTCTGCTATAAATTTCCTTACTAACAACCTAAATAATAAAGCTGAATACGTGCTTAACGAAGGCATTTACTTGTGAGGAGCGTCATCTCGGCTCTAGGGCATAATCAAGCCAAGTAATTTAAATACGTTTATATTACTTTTAATGCCGGCGATAACCGTATATAGGAACTTATCTTTTACAATATATGTTACTATAGAGGCTTTAAGTAGGGTTCCCAACTACTGTTTAAGAGAAATTTAAAATAGGAATAGATGTTTTTTTTATAGTTTCATCAATTAACCTCGATATTAGTTTATTAGATTGTTATTTATTGAAACAAAGTATTTGTTTGTTTAAATGTTTAAGATTGAATATTAACAAAACAAACATATTATTTATTTTATTTCTATTGATATTATTACACCTTTATTTAGTAATATAAGAAGTAAGTGGCCATGCAATGAAGTATTTGAAGTCGATTAGAGATACGTTGTTTCTCCTGGGAAATAAGTTGAAACGAACTTTATTAGTAAGTCAGCTTAATGAAAAGATAGAGCAATTGTATACCAACGTTAAGAAGAGTTTATAAAGGTTTTATGAACGTTGTGGAACTTGGACTTCGAATGCACCACCGCCAAAACTTTCTAGATAATAACTGCTGTGTTAAGTGCTGCTTTGTTCTGGTTTGAAGGGTGTGGTAAGGAAGAATTATCCGAGACGTTACGACTTAATCCTGAAGAGTCCGTGAAGAATCCGCGAGCGACCTCTAGATGGACCGTAATTCTGTTTGGGCTGGTCATAGATGTCCATGGGCAGTTATCATCAAATGGACTGTAAACTTATTTGCCATTTCCATATTTAAAATAATCTTTTAGAATGATAATCTTTTAGAATGAAATTTTATACAAGTAAGCCCGCGTTACCGATATTTTAACATGAATATTGTGATGTTGCAGATTTTGAATTAATAATATTATACTATTTTATACCAGTAGTGGCATCCGTGATGAATTGTTGGTATTTTTTATTTCTCTTGTTATTGTTATTAAACCGCAAACCTAAATCAGAGCAATGAATCAAATGAGTTACCTGATTGACAGTACCTACCTTAATCTAAGGACGTTTATAATACTAAAAGAGTCGCCAATGCATCTCCAGCTTCGAAGGCTTCAATACTTTACTTTCGGTTGATGGTGACAGATGGCACTCGCTATTTTTTACCCGACTGCGTCAGGAGGAGGGTGATGTTTTTCCAGCTTATATTTGCATGTCAGATTGTGGCATATAACATGTCATTAGAATCGTTTTAATTTGCAGAGTGATATAGGCTATATTATTTAAAAAAAATGGCACCTGTAAATAGGAAAAAAGGGAGGGTAAAACGTCCCTTACGTTTTACTTAAAGTATCAAGACAATATGTGTATCAAATGGAAGCTAGTAAATAAACCATTTCCAATACATTTATATATTATAATAGCTTTAAGTTACTTTTTTGACAAGAGTTAAATAAAATAAATTGTTATAAAAACAGAAACCTAACTGTTTAAAAACAATCAAGTGAAGCTGAAGGCATCCTATCAATTTTAAGCAGTTAGTTTTTTAACTTTGATAATTTGACAATGTTACTTGTTATAAGAAAATAATTTTCCTTTTGTTACTTACTATATTTCTAACTAATATGACTTGGCAACCCTACTAACAGGATACGTAGGAACTTAAGTCCAGAAGACTTTTAAAGTACTTACTTTACTATCTAACTGTCAGACTTATCACGGTTCGTACTCGAGACCGTTTTATGCAGATCCGTTTGCATGCAAATAGTTAGTGAAGCTAATTTATTCATAAAATACTGATCTACATAAAATTATGAATAATTAAGTATATCGGAATGAATGTAGATTTACATTTTTAGACTCTTTTAATCTTTTAATATTGTTTTGACTAGAAATACGATCAACGAAAGTTTTAATCAGAGAATCACTAAAGAGTTTAAAGTAAATATTATGTTTAGGGAACATTAAACGGCTTTTGGTACATATCAATAAATAACGGGCCATACTATGATTACCCTTCTTAGCCCATGAGTATAATAAGGGCCATTTAAGCAAGTCCTAGGGATAATCTAGGCAAAAAGTAATCAGTTTGACATTAATTGTTCCCTTTTATCATAATGAAGTACCTACTAATATATGTACCTAGATACACGTATTTTATAATTAGAAGACGTTTCTCACTAAGTGGTCTCTAACTCCCTTGTACTTTAACTCTTTATAGAATAGAAATTTTACCTGAACCACTAATTTGTTGTTAATCCTGGGGACTAAATTGGTCAATTCATGACTAAGTCACCCGGCATACTCTGCCACAGAAACGCAAAAACTACATGCTCGAAAAGGGTGTGGATGTATTTATATAAAATACTCGTATATATGTTACAGATGGTCTTGAAAATTTAACTAAATCCCCTAATAGTCATATAACGATATCTTAGGATGTAGCCTTTAGATTACAACACAGATGTTCCTGTAAGATTGATTAATGTGTGAAGGAAGCACATGTACAATTGAAACTAGCAAGGTGTCGGAACTCTCCGTACTGGGTACAATGAGAGACCTTTACTTAGCGGTAACTTGATGTATGGTCTTGACTGCACTATGTGATGTTGGTATCATTATTATAGATGTTGGTTGGTAAATAATACTATTCTTTCCCTAAATGATGTAGGGAACTAAGGGTCACAATCCAGGAGACGAATAGCAGTATTTTTTTGTTTCATCAACATCTACTGCGGCTACCAACATGCATGCAGACGCGGTGACTATTATAAAAAATGTCCGGCAGTCGAAATTAAAAGACTGGTTGATGGATGAATGGAACTTGGGTCTAAGTAATTCATATAATTACTATTGATTAATTATCCCGTGTGGTTCTAGATTCGTATATACATATGTGTAAGGAAAACTTACTTCTTCTACACCTTTTTGTGAAATCTGCGCACACGTAAGGATGTGATATTTGGCATAGTTAAAGTCCACGGAGAGGAGTACGTAAAGGTATTATGAAAAAAATACATTCATTGTTTACATCACTAATGATATAAATCACATCACACAACTTCAAAAATGTCAGATGTCTCATAAAACGCGTTATTGCTTTTTAATGCAGCTTAGTCAATTAAACATAATTTTCCTTTTAATGGCTGTTTGTCAAACAACTCTACAATTAATGCAAAGACAAAAAACACATATATAAGCTTTGTAGTAGATAACAACTGTTTTAATGCTTTATAACTTCTAAAAAAAAACCATAATCTATTAAAATTGAGAGCTATTATTGTGACACTTCAATGAATGTAAAGTTTAGTTTTCATTCGACTTAATTTACATACGAATTTCGACCACTGCGACGGCAAATGCGCACGAAGCTTAAGTTATTTAAGGCTTACGTACAAATTGCTCACGCAAATAGCATTGCAGATAATCTAAAATACTAAGCACTACTTAAGAACAAGTTTATATGTTGATGACCGCTCAAAGTCAATTACGCCGTCGTAAGTTTTACTTCGCGCTCGTAAATCGCAACGGACAAAGAGAAAAGTTTTTGTAACGCCGTAAGGTATTGCATGTAAAATGTTTTTATTGCATGTTGAAACTGTAGAAGTTCTTTACGTACAAGTTAGTGTTATAGATGTTTTGCAGTAAAATGTGTAGTGTGTTGTCGTTTATCTTCTCTTTAAGTGTAAGTCGCAGGCGATTAATTAAGTAGAAGTATGTAGCTATCTATATCCGTAGCTTTCTGCTATGTTGTTCCTACAGCGATTACGAACAAGATTAGCCAAGCGCGGTAATTACAGTTATATTTTAATATGTAAAGGGAACTCGCGATATGCGGTTTGTGAAGTGTTTTTGCTGATATTTCGAACTAGTTGTAGAAGCCTATAATTATGTAGAATACTAAAGGCTAGTGAATAAATAAAAGAAAAATATAAAACTACGCGTAGGTTTAAGAACAAGAAAAATGTTTATATGTTGGTAAATTAATTATATATAGGCAAATCACTCCTGTCGACAACACCACCACAATCACCACCAAAATTAATGACCACCGGTGTTACCTACAACGGTGGTAAAAATTCCTATTTCTAGTGTGAAGTAGTTCTTGTATTTCGGTGAAAGGGTGTGGTTATCGGCTTACATTTATATGAGGTGCCCAGCTTAGTCCTCGGGAACAACAACGTAACTGGTATTGGTATTAAGATAGAACCCACGTTATATATGAAGTTGCTTACAGATGTGAGTCACTGACCACTTCCCATCAGGTGGAATGCATGGCCGTTTGTTTCTACAATATTTTAAAGAATAATTTAATTGTTATAAAAGATAAACCGGCTACAAACCTGGACCTTTCATGAGGAAGGTCGAAATAGAATACCACTGGGCTTATAACTGTTCTGTTTTCAATTTCTGTTCGTGACGGTTGTAAATTATATAGACGGGCAATATTTTTCTCTTTACAACGGCGGCTACAAGACAACGCTTTCAGACGATGATTCGTATCGGGGCTGGTATAAATATTGTAGATTATGGCAAATATAAAGAAAAATAAATTTGAAAAAAGTTAATTATAAGTGATATGTATAATTATATTTATAGAACAAAAGGTCATAGTACCCTGTCTGCCTTAAAACACCAGTGTAGACGTAGTTGTATTATGTCTGGTGAGACTGATATCAGGAATTTTACCTTAATCAGTGTAGCAGTCCTCAGGTGGGGCTTTTACTTATCCCATAAGAATTTAATTATATTTGGCAGCAACGATCACCGTCAGGTGGAACCTGTAGGTTCTTTCAGTACTTATATTAATAAAAAATGACCAAACAGTCCATAAACAGAAGAGTCAGAAAACAGAGCAGTGATAGCCTAATGGTTGAAACTTGGCCTATCAATCGACGGTCTGACGTTCGAATCCCAGGCACGCGCCTTTGATTATGTGCGTATAAGAAATTAATTATCACCGCTTTACGGTGAAGGCAAACATCGTGAGGAAACCTGCACATAGGAGAGATCTCTCTCAGGAGAGATCATCTTTAATAAAAAGAGTTTTCAAAGGTGTGTGAAGTCTACCAATTCGCACTTGGCTAGCGCGGTGGACAATGGCCTAAAACTCTCTCATTCTGTGAGAAGACCCGTGCCTAGCAGTAGGACATTAATGGGTTGATCATGAAACAGTCC
>DWLI01004126.1:0-11140 GCA_018249915.1 Cecropterus dorantes dorantes
CCCAGATGAAAGAAGCCCCGAGGGGTTCGCGCCGTGATGTACAATTTGCAAAATTACATTCCTTTTCAAGATTTTTCATTTCAACATCACACAAAAATGTAATATAATGTAATAGGAAGGCCTTTTATCAAGTGGATTTGCTCATAATGTATAACAAAATAATCTCATCTTAAGAAAAATAGCTTACAATCCTTCCACCCACACTAAGTTATATATATATATAGAAATAGCAGTCAATACAAACTACAGTGGTTCTCAAAATTTACGACGTGTTCTTTTCTTATCTTCAATGTGTATTCTTTTTAGTTTACGAAATGAAGGATTACACTTGGTGACTACCCAACTTACATGGTTGAATGTAACATTATTTTGTTAGTATTTAAATGGCATGCCAGTTGCATTGTAGATCTAAACTAAATGCCTCAGGCGCAAGGTTTGTTCTGTGCGGTGAATATCAATAGTCGATCATCAGCACTTCTTATATCTTCTTAAAAATTCCAATAATTACTAAGTTTTTATTATATTGGATTGCGTATTCAAAGAGTCGACAATGTTGTCTGCAAATTGGTAACATAGAATATCTTAAAGTGATATTATAAATACTACTAGTTTTCCCCAATCAAACCTCTGCAGACCGGAAATATTTCCTACAACAGGGTTTGCCCGGATATTGCCCGCTTCGAACGGAGGTAGTACTCACGTATGTACGCCGAACATGCTTGCTAAAAGCTTTTGTTAGATTTCATCCAAACACAAAAAGTACTGAGTTTTGTGCATAATCATTAGTTAATCGTTTAATAGCAGATTTTTGCCTACTGTTGCATTTGAGTATATAATTTTGAAGGATGTCCCCTCAAAATTATGTAGTGGTTGATTAAATAAACACAAATTTATTTAACCTTGTACCTGTAAAGACAATATTATTATATATATTTAGTACGAAATATTTTTATTTTATACGTATTTACCAATCCACACTGAATAAAGTAACAAAATTGTATGTAATAATATTTTTGCTAGATCGTTTTATTTAGGCAGACGTTGACTTTTCAAATATTACTAGACACAAAAATAAAGAAATAAATAAGATCGTAAATACGCTTTTTCCGAAACAATGAACATAGTAATCAAAAATTTTATTATTCTGTTCCTATCCGTTTATCTTGTGAACGTAATATAATATAGAAATGTGTTGTTGTTAATCAGTATTAGACCTTGAGGTATCAAGGTCAAGTAACAAAACTCGTTATGTTTTGTATTTTTATCAAAGATACCTTGAACTTGCCAATTTAGGCAACATCACCGTTTTCCCGGATATTGCCCGCCTCGCCGACGAGTGACGGCTGTCTGTTCACGTACAAACGCTCGTTGAAACAACTGCTTACTAAAAGCCTACCTTTATCACTTTCTTTAACGTAAATGACTTTAGACTATATAATCACGAATTGATCCATTCAATACGTAACGGGTATTCACGATACGTTTTTTTCTATAATGTATCGCTAACACCTTTTAATACCTATAGCTAGTAATTTGACATAACAAGCTGGAAGTTTTAATTAAAGTATCGGCTAACTAAACTATTGTTTTAATGCATGTCATGGAAGTAATGATTTTTCATTTGAAAATAATAAAATATGATCTAATTAATTATACAACTTTATGAATATAAATATATAATAATTTATATGTAAAAAGAAACACTAGATAAATTAAATGTAAAAAGTTGCATCCAAATTACTGTCCCTAGGATGAGTTTCCAGAATGCTGGCAACATTACCTCATTGAATAGCTATAAGTTATAAGTTATAATAGCTATTAGCTATTTCGTTGATTCTGTCAAACGTTTGGACAGATTAGTAAGAAATAATAACACCATATCATTTTCATGTCAGAGTCATTTAAAATAATGTCCATTTTTTATTGTAAGTTTTTTTTTCAGCTCCAATATTACCCCCAAGTAACCTTAAATTTTATCTATCTTTATCATTGTGTTTAGATCAGGTGCCCGCGCTATTCACACAAAAGACAGGATTGCCAAGTATTAGTCTGTATTCTTTAAGAAAGTAAAAAATAACCTCAGGATTCAGAGTAACACTTTAGTCTATAAAGATTCGCTGATTTGATCAAATTTTTTCAGCAATAAAAACCACAGATAAACAGCTATAAGTAGAAACGAATTGAGGCAAACTTAAGACTTGGGTAAAAGAAGAAATAGCACCAGTCAGCGTTTTATTATTCCAACTGTATAATAATTTAGGAAAGATATGATTCCCTCAAAAAGGAAAAGATCAAAACGATGTTTCAGAATTCATCGTTGACAAAAGGATGATCCTTATGCTCGCGGCTTCTGGAAAAATAAAAATTATGAGAACACTTAAAATCCATTATATGTTACAAAGACATTTAATTTTCTTTATTGTGGACTAAAACTACATCCGAGTGAATGTCTATGTGTGTTTTCAACCGACTGTTTCAGAAAGAGGGTAATGTTTTTCTTTTTCTTGACTATTTTAACAAAAACTCTTATAAGGCGTTAAATAAAACATACCGTTATGAAGGAGGCGGCATGTGTGCTTGCATACCGTCGTAAGCATTAGGAGAAACGGTGAGCGCTAATGCTCACCGGCAACGAGCTATAAAGGGGCATCGCGCTTGGAAGACTCATTGGAGAGGAGGAGAGAAGGTTCCATTGGAGACCCCCCGCACTGCCACCGGGGGCTTTTAGTGCCATGAAATCCCACGTAACCCGGCGTCGTTCCCATGGCATCGGGTACCTTTTAAAGGTTTTCCCTCGAGAATAAAAAAAAAACGGTTTCCTAACGACGTTGTCAATAATCTTTAAGGATATAATATCTAATAATAAATTTAATTATGCTCATAACTTCGACCCACATCAATGTAAGAGGCTAAGTTTATTTCAATAGGGTTTTGAATAATTAAAATAATCACTGCTTTGAAAATTAAACTAGTAAAATATTATTTAAGAAGTACAGTTTAGCCTATGTGATAATAACATTTAGTGTCCTCTAAAAGTCATTTAACATGAATAAATCACATTTACAATGTAAAATGGTTTTTTTGTCTACAAGTACTATAAGTACGTTTACTTATAAATACTAATTGCCTTCTTGAGACATAAATTATTTCAAAATTCTGTATTTCATTAACTACCCTAAATTAGATAGCTGTAGAAACATCAAAGAAACCAA
Organism: Cecropterus dorantes dorantes; assembly: GCA_018249915.1. Lineage (NCBI taxonomy): Eukaryota > Metazoa > Arthropoda > Insecta > Lepidoptera > Hesperiidae > Cecropterus > Cecropterus dorantes. The sequence goes on from DWLI01004126.1 coordinate 3,213, forward strand.
ACTTTTGCTCTCAAAATATTAAGAAGCTTTAACTTCGTTACTTTAAACAGACGGCCTTAAACATTTTATTTAACATCTTTTGTCTGTGTTTTAGACGTGACTGTCAGTGTATATGAATCTGTCTATCTGATTGTGTGGCGCTTAACGAATGGATCAATTCTGATGGATTTGTTTGAGAGGCATTTTAATTTATACTTATTATACGTAGCAAGTCATTTAGTGATGTGATGACAAAAATGACCGATGTTAGTTCTGGAGAATTCCATAAAATGTTTTTCTTATGTAAATAAATCATATGTCAATCGATATGAATAGCTTAAATGTAAGTAGTCGTTATGAAAGACACAACAAACCATCATATTATTCACGTATTATTTAACTACATATAAATTATACTCATTTCATAATGTTCGTTTCTTTGAATTGTGGTCTTGTTAGGCAATCTATTCATTAAATATTAATAACAGAATGTCCTCATAACAACCACGTATAACTTCCGAAAAGGATTTAAAAGATAAGTAAAACAACTGGCTCGTATAACTGAATTAAATATTAAAGACAATATGTAATTTTGTCATATCAGTATACCAAATTGTTTGTTTTCTTTTTTGTAATATTTTTGTGAAAGAAACTGGTTTCCGTGTCATAGTTAAGCATGTGGTTGTATTTTCTTACGTTCCGTAAAGGGTTAAGAAAGATTATGAATGCGGCTCACAATACGTGGATTCCTCGTATTCCTTGAAAGAGACCCTTGTCAGAGGAGATTTGTAAACGAAAAAGCCTCTAATTTGGGTTTATGTTTTGACATGTCACCTAGAGATTTTGTTGAGAGTTCCAATGACTTGATTCGGCGAAAGGACTATGCTACAATGTAAATTGAATTTTTATTCAATTAACCGTTTTATTTTTCTTATAGTAGTAAGAATTAATGTTTTTAGAAATTAAGTGATGACAAGAGTTTTGGGATGTTAGTTTCGTCGTTTTATTAAGACGCCTATATACTGGTTATTTCTACCTCTTTAAATGGTAAACTATGGATATCGACTGGAGATTAAACATATTGTATAATCGACTAATTTAATTAAACCTTTACTACTTCAGATCATATTTTAGCAAACGAGAATAGTGAAGCTCAATATTTAGGTTTATAATTTTGTTTTTTATATCTATTTTAATTATCATCAATACTACGTTTTAAAAAGGAGTATCAGAAGGGATTCTGTACCAAATTCATTTATCGTGTAGCGTCTCAAACGTCTATCTTAATAAGGCGACACAATGATACATAACAAACCGAATTGTACATTTTTTCAGTTAACAAATCCGCCCTGACGAGGGTACTGGAATCTTTTTGGGAACAATAAATAAGATAGATATTACTGTAAATCCTGCAAGATTACGATTGTTTTTCGGTCACTGCCTGTAAATGGAATGCTGAAGAAAAATACACAATTATCATTTTTTCGCAATGTTTTGTAATTTTATTATATCAAGGACAGTGTTTTCGAAATTTTAATATGCAGTGGCCTAGTTATTTTAGTGTGTCCCTATGTGACCCATCATTTTAAAGTTCTCCTACACCATATAGGCTTAATAAAATACGTTTCAACATCTACAAAACGAAACTACATGTATCAAGATAAAATAGTATGAACAAGTTAAACAATATTTACAGAGCTTGTTGTTCATAATTGTTCTCTTTTTGGTTTAAAGAAATTCATGTGTATCGGTTCAATAGAATCGGAGGAAACTGGCTGTTACGAAGAGATACACAAATGTTCCGTTTTTTTCTTTTGCTTTGACGCACGCTGTCTTGAAAAAAATAATTCTTCCTCCTCAAGTCCTCTTCAAGACACATTTCTTCAATGGAATTACTAGTTTTAAAATATTCATGTACGTTTAAAATACATATCGTTTTCAATTTCGTTATGTGGTAAGATTATTACACCATTCAGACTACAACAGCAATATAAATACACGCATGGAACGTTGTGCTAGTACCCTGCAAAGACCATTAGAGGATTATGTTATGATTACGAGGAGTTTTTGAGGCATCAAGATATGCGTAAGCCGAGTTACATTTAGTCTGAAATAATTAATGTCGCACGTTCTAGCTGGGAGTACATACGCCGGCGGCTGCGGCGATGAAATTTTTAGTTACCCTCGGGAGCCGCGCGGCTTACCGTGCGAGATGAGAGTGGCCTTTATGTTAATCCGCCGGTAAACTGAGTGCTCACTGATGAGCTTGTTGAGCAATATTACATACGCTGTGGGCGTTCACTTCTTTAGAGTAGGTAAACTTTATGAAACATGAGCCGAGTCACTCAACTAGAGAACCGAACGGAGGAAAATCCGTTCGGGTAATTTTATCGTGTTAGTACATTAAAGTTGTAAAATACCTAATAAGGAAAACGTAATTTATGATTATTTGACCTATCTGTTATTGAATGCATATAAATACGTGTTTTAAATAGTGATTGGCCGATATATGTATATAATTATTTTAATTTTAACATTTACAAAATTGATTTATTGTTTTTTTTTTACTCTATGATACATAAGCAGCTTTTGGAATAATATATACAGAACTGAAATAGGTTCATACTTTTTACGGCGCCAACATGCACATATACTTTAATTTGTAATATACTCGTATATGTATATCATTTTCATTTTACAGGTTTAACATTTAAATATGTTCTTAATAAATAATATTAATAAATATTATCATAATAGATAGATTATTTATTAAGTTGTTACAACATTTTTTAGGGATACACTCATCAAGCTTCACATGAAATTTTATGCCTTTGCCTTGGAGTGTCCTTTCGGAAAATAAACTTTATGAAATTTGACTTAGCGAAGTGCCATTTCAATGCCGTTATTCATTTTTGTCAAAATATTCATAATTTTTTTCACGAAAGAAGTAACCTAAGTCAATAACTACACTTTGACCTAAAAGCCTAATTTCACTTGGTTCATCAATTTTCATAATAAGGTCCTAGCCACAAAAAGGCTGACGGAAAACGTGTAAAATAATATTATTTAATGTCATAAATATCCAACTAGTTTAATATTCACGAACCCACCAAATGGGTTGATATAAATCCATCGTAAGTCTATTTTATTTCTGCAGGAAATTACGTGTCGTTAGTGTGATGTCAAATAATGATGCCGAGCCGCTGGCCTGGTTTGCTTCGTAATGGAATGGTAATCATCTGACGGTTCATAATATCTTAACGATAGGTTCGAATAATGTACTATTACATATTTGTAGTATTACTAGTTATGCTCCGCGGTTTCAACCAATATTACATAGGAAAAAAAACTAACAAAGAAATAAAGCGTGATTTAATATAGCCTATAGCCTTCATCGATAAATTTACTATTCAACAAAAAATAAAAATAATTTTCCAATTTGAACTAGTAGATTCTGAGTTTATCCCGTTCAAGCAAACAAACTCTACGGCTTTATAATATTAGTTTAGATAAATTCTCGAAGCGCCGTATTGAACGACTGTATCTATTTTTAATATTCTTTGACCTGTCCAAATATATAAAGGTATACACATGTGGTTGTTAGTTCTATGTGTGTTTATTTGTGTAGTTAATGCCACCATGCATAAATTTAATTTTTTCAAGTGCACACCAAAACTATAATTTGCTACGACGGTTTGGAAGGAAAAGATCCTGAGAAAAGGCGGTTTTATAAGTTTTTTAAAGATGTGTTTTTTATAAGGTACAGTCTAATATGTTACATTTCTGTATGAGTCAGCCTTTTTTCATTTATTGGAGAATAATACTTTTGTGGTTTATATTTTCGCATATTATGTTCCCTTTTAAATAAATTACCACTTGCTTATTACTGGCATTAAAATAACCACGGGTCAAAATAAATAATTATGTATCACGTTTTAACTTTATATGAACAAATGAATAATTTGTGTCGTAAAATCACGTCGATTTTGTTTTTGCGGTACAACCTGCAACGTTTTCCAGCTCCGGCGGGCATTGCACGCACTGCTCCTGACGTATGCTGCGGCCGATTCTGTAAATTGCTTTTCGTGACGATAAATATTTTATCCAATTGGTGGCTGGTTATCAATTAATTGTGGTTTAAATCTTGCTCCATTTTTGATCAATTTGCCATTTTAAGCGAGTAATTAAGTCATTGTAGAACACAGCAGACAAAGGCAATTGAATTGTTGTAGTTATTTGTAACATTCAATTTTTTATGTAAATTTAGGTCTAGGTCTTTTAATTTTAGTAACGAAATGCTTAGGATTATTTATCTATAATCTTTGAAGACTATTAGAAGGCAGACTGACAGTGTGTATTTGTTTTGTGCGACGTTTCTACTTTATCTGACAGATTTTTATAAAAAAACAGTCTACGGTGAATTTCAATAACATTATCATTTATGATTTGGTATTCACGTTGAGTGCTGCCGCCAGCGTTACAGTATTGATTTATGATATTACGCTTATTAATGAAACTTTTCGAGTGAGGGAACATTTTATTAATGAAATCACATGAGTAGGAGAGGTTGGAATAATGTAGTATTACGTATTTATACTATTATAAGTTCTCGAAGCGGCCTATTGAACAACTGTACCTTTTTTTAAGATTCTTCGACATGTCTAAATATATAAATGTATACACTCCTCAATGAATAGATTTAGATTTTTCAAGTGCGTACCAAAAGCATCATTTGCTCTGAAAAATTTCATATCTAGGTGATATTTATTAAATCAAGATGGCATCTCGTGCTTAAGGCGTAATATGTTTACTAATACAATAATACGTGGGTATTAATTACAGCTTTTTCCATGTAGATCAAGAATTTGTTAATAAAATTATATGAAACAATAATACTATTTCTTTTTATTTATGCGAAATATTGTTTGATTTTATTTCGTCATGCGCTTACAAGAATATTTTTACTTATACAACACGCAATACTTAAAAAAACGTTGTGAGAATGTTTTTTTTAACAAAAAAAATGCTTAGTAGAAAGAAAGTTTACATTTTCGATCTAGTATAAAGTACTTACTGCAAACAGGTGTATTACTCATATAAAGAAGTATAGTTATGTAAAGTTAACCATCATATTTTACTTTAAAACACGGTTAAATCATATTGCGCATATCAAAAAAATTCGTTTATTTCCCACATCACATATAAGTATAACATCAATGATGTGAGTATAGATATTGGTACAGATTCATATTGTAATTCAGCCAACTAACTCCAGTTAAGCTTACAAATAAATAGACGTATTTTATCGGGTTCCTTATTCATCTCCTTACAGTAATAAAATTTGCAATCAATCGTTTTATGTCAGATTGTATAAAAGGTTAACAGCATCTTCTTGACGGATAATAACATAAACAGGAATATAGCTGGCCGGCAAATACGGAGCTGAACCTTTTCCAAGTAATATCGGGCAGCGGGGAGGAGTTTTTTCCCCTTTATTGGGTCGTTAGGATATAATTTCATCTCGTGTTTATGACGTCATAAAAACTTTGCGCTGATACAACCACTGTCGCGGATCAGAATCTAGACTTCTATATAGGAGTTTCAACGTTCGCATTATCTTTACTGAAATTTGATATGGATCTTAAATATTAAGTAGGTACTTAGCTGTATAACTTAAAGGTTTAAGCGAGAAAGCCATTAAAGTTTATCATTGAAATTGTTATCTATTATTTTTTAATAGCGTTCTCGTCGTATGACTTCAAAGGCTTCTACATCTATATTTGTCTTGTATAATATTAATGACAAGTGATGCTGTGTTGAAAGGTCTGGTGATTTGAAGGGTGTGTAAGGTTAGGTTATTTCCAGTTCCAGTTTAGTCTGCAAGAGTAGCAATGAAAGTGTGATCAATCACAGGTCTTATCTAAGGTTGTACATGACAATTGCCACTCAGATTCTATAAGACAGACTGCATGCTCAAGTGCTACTTTTACAAAATAACAAGACTTATATATTATACAATTTTAAAATTTGAAATTATTGTAGGTAGGTAAGAACTTAAGAGGCCGTATCTTAAAGTAATTTGAATTACTTTAGAATTATTGTAATATTAAATAACTGAGAGTAAGTATTACACGCGAATGGAATTTCAAATGTAAAATTCGTATAAAAGTCAGATTGGTGGGCCTGTATAAATTAATATCGTACAGACCTATGTTTTAATATTCAGAGCACTCTCAAAGTCTGTTGAACTGGTAGCGGAAATACTGGAATATATTAAATTTAGATGTGGCATTCCATGTGCGTGTAATATAACGCACATTCTAATTTTGCTACTTTTAGTTGTTATTTGTATAGTTACGTTACTGTAATTATCTATCGTGTAGTCTTGAATAGCACTATTCCCAGTAAATGTCATAAAACGACTAAGGAAAAACAGGAGATAGGCAGCAGCGTGATCTTGTATTTTTGTAATATGAAGGAGTAAACGAGCATCCAGTCCACCTGATGGTGAGTTGATATTGCCGCCTATGGACATCTGTAAGTACCTTCATATAAAACAGGGTTCTATCTGGAGTCGATCTCGGATACGTTGCTACACCCGAGGACTAATATGGTTACCTCATATATAAGTGAGACGGCAACCACACCCTTCCACCGAAGCGCAAGAATTGCTTCACGCTAGAAATAGCTATGACGGTAGTACTTCCCCGGTTGAACTACACTGGTTCTACCACTTGGTAATAATATAGTGGATACTAGTGTTATATATTGTATAACATTGGTATCCACAGTGATGACCAACACGCGCGCCGAACGTGGTGACTATTGGCAAAAAACTTATGATTTACAAATATGATCTTAATGAAAATATACTTCGAAGTAGAATGTATTTAATTCCGTATAACACAATATTATTTGGTAAGACCATCTGTTCTACCTGAGCTTAGTGTTAGCGCACAAAAAATATTGCGAAGATCCGTTTCCATTTGGCGAGCAGGTGTCCTCGCGATCCCATCGTCAGCGGATTAGTCCATTGTTCAGATATAAATCTGCAACAAGAGGACTAACGCTTACTTCATTCTTCAAGAAACGTGACAAATTCTGCGAAACTAACGCTATTGTACCTGATTATAATAATAAAAGTTTTCTGGAATGTCACAAAACTATTTGTTCAAGTTGTTTTTCGATATATATTAATTATGTGACACGTACATGTAGAGGTTTCCCTTTATATGCCGCAATATATGAAATTAAAATTACTCATATGTTATTCATTTCTTTTTATTGCAATGTTTAATATCACTGAATTTCTTACCTTGGCTCGTAGGAGGCGAGTATTAAATCCGAGGGAAGGATGGATAGAGTTTCGCATTGGAAGTTATTCATTGATGTCACGAAAATGTCCAATAACGTCTAGTAACTGTGACTATGTTAGGACCGGTTTTGTAAAATTTCCATGCATATATTTAGAATATTAGGAGTAATTATATTAAGTTACATACATCCACTGATAACCCATTGTAAAACCACTACGACTGTCAAATCTCATGAGAATGTCTCTTAATTATTCAAAATTATGGGTGCAAAGACCTTGTTTGTTTGATAAAAGTAAATATTCCGACTAAAATTATGTAGCTTAAAGTTTTCAATTAAATTCTAAAGTTGCATAAAGCCACATGTTTCATTAATATGGTGGTTTTTGTTTGGGCTCTTATTACATTAAGTAGATTTTTGTGCTCAGAAATGACATTGTGATGGGCTGGTGACAAATTGGAAGTGGTGCAGTAGTTTTCCAGGTGGCAGAACCACTGTAGGAACAGGAAGTACCACCGCCACACCTACTGCTAATGTGAAACAGTTCTTGCGTTTCGCTGGGAGGGTGAGGCTGTCTCACTTATATGAGGCGACTGAGGAGTAGCAACGCATCTGTCGACCGCCGTTTTATATGA
>DWLI01004127.1:0-11140 GCA_018249915.1 Cecropterus dorantes dorantes
CCGCGCTGGCCAAGTGCGAATTGGTAGACTTCACCCACCTTTAAGATCTTTTTAAAGAACTCTCGGATGTGGTTTCCTCACGATGTTTCCTTCACCGTAAAGCAGTGATAATTAACGTCTAATACGCACATAATTTTATAAAAATCAGTGGTGCGTGCCAGGGATTCGAACCTCGGACTCCCGATCGAGAGACCGAATTTCAACCATTTGGCTATCACTGTTCAACAGAATTCAAGAACTCAAAAAATTACAAAATACGTACGTATATAAGGAATATATCAAGACGCATTCTGTAATGTCTGTAATAATTTTAAGGGTCTATCTATTACGGTTCAAAAGATAGAGCTGTGTGACAAACAGATAAAAAGCTTAGTTACTAAGCCCGGTACCGTTTTTACCCTTTGGGTAAAACTAACCTACTACCTCAGACGTTACTCAGAAGCAACGTTGTAATAGACTTTTACACATAAATGAACATCGATTATATGTACTGCCCGTGCCTAATACCCGTGGTATTCTATAATTGAAGTTCATAGGCACAAACGCTGATACAATATTGGCTCAGCTAAGTGGTAATTACTTGATTGCGTCTATGATTAACAAGATGCAAATGTGATGAGTCTATACTAAATTGTATAACAATGGAATTAGACAATACATGACGGTGTTAATTAAGTCATACTACAAATTCTTGGCACTCGATACTTCGAGTATGCAACGGATTCTCTATATTAATTGCTAGGTACATTTTATGTCAGTACAACCTAACAAAACTGAAATTTACACTATATTTATAAGAAACAAAATACAATTCGTACTATTTTTTTGTTATCCTCTTTTTTTCAGCTTCCATATGATACCAATATTGTTATGAAAATAAAAAGAAATTTCTTCCCTGTCCCTTTTTTCTGTTCACAGCCGCCATATTTTAAAAAATTAAGGACTCAGACAATTCTAATAATATGCCACAATACATCATGTCATTTTGGCTGTGCTAAAGAAATGGACATACATACAAGCATACATACGCCTTACATACTCCTTCTGACGCAGTCGAATAAAAATGTTCCTAAACAATACACATACCAGGGTGAACAGACCCAGCCGTCAATTTACAGTAGTAAAGCAACTACCTCGTTGGCTCACGTAAACCTATCTAGTCAGTGACAAAGAAAATTGACACAAATTGTTACCGCTTAAAAAGAACCACAGACTCGAACGTCAAAGAAAACGACTAGTAAATTGCACGTGGATTCGACTAACTATAGCCATATTTTTAGATCAAAGAGAATTGCAAACCGGTCTCTAGAGGCAGCCCTGCTATGCGAATATGTTTCTGTGTGAGTTTGGCAACGACTGTGTTCCACTATCTACCCGTATTGACTACAGTTTCTTAAAACCTGTCTTATGTTTTCAATTTGTTCGTATTTATCATGCAAATTTAAGAGGTTTACCATGATATTTTGTTTCTTTTTTTCCCGCAAATAGAGAATTGTTACTGTAATCTTTTTTATAATCACGCCGGACGTATTCTATTAGTTATAACTTGACCTAATGCAATAATGAACTACAATCTCAATGAGAAAAATACATTTATTTGCATAAAAACATTCGCAAGTTTCAAATGTTTTTTTAAATATTTTTATATGAATACAGGAACACACTTTTATAGAGATGGGCAAAACAATTAATTGCTAGTAGGTGTCATTAGTTCTATAAGCGGTTGTTTAACTTATTTGTCAAATCATCACGACCCACTACTTGACACATTTACAGTAGGTATCCTGTAAGAATCTACATTATTCAACTTTCAACCCTTCGGTTGTGATCACAGTACAGTTTGCGTGACAAATGCTATAGGTAAACCATTTTGCAGGTTTACTTACATTCTTTTTTTTTGCATATTTAATTTATAAACACAAACAAGTATTATAAGAGGACCATTGATACAAATCTGGACGTCCGGCGGGGAAATTTCAAGCAGCAGCTATTTATAAAGTAGGTGAACGAAAATATGCCACTTACCGTCGATTGAAATAACACCCGTTTGTCACTACGAAGGAAGACACTACGAAACAAATGGGAGCAAAGTGGAATAACCCATGAGTGGACGCCGATACTAATTTCGCTTTCGGCGTCGGCGTTTAACATTTCGGACGGGCGAGTTTTAATTTGTGATCAATTATGCGTGAGCACTGTTATTTATCGTTGTTTTATTCTACTTGCCTCAGCCAGTGGGTGGTCTGGTCACGATCGAGCCGCTCACCAATACGTTCCACTAATTGTACTATAGAGTTATAACGGATTGATATTGGCGATCGAAGTTATATGAATTTGTTCATGTGATCGTTAAATTAAAACATAAGTTGGTTCTATTCTTTATATTTTAATTATTTTTAGATGCTACTTGAAACGAAGTTTCATTAAAATTATGTTTATATTCTTGTGAATGTAAGTATCTACAGAATTTTGATTTTTGTCTTCAAAAGCTGTCTTAATTTGTGAAATATGGTCATTAGGTCTCAAAAGAAAATAATAAACGTGGTCAACATCATCAACATATTATGGCGAATACACTGCAGTTACCAAGACTAGTTTGATAGACTTTATCAACTTTTAAGTCACTTTTATCCAACTGCGTCAGAAGGAGGGTAAATTTTTTTGGAGCGTACATACATATATATTTCCATTTCTTTGCTCCATCCATTTCTGCAGCTCGAGCTATAGGTCGTACGACTAGTCATATTATGACACATGTCATTTCAGTGTAATCGTCTTGTAGATTGACAGGCTACGTAATTTTTAACTAGGTGCCTGAAAATAGGAGAAGAAATGGGAGAAAGGGACGATTTCATAACTACCGTGACAATATGGGTGTCAAGTGAAAGCTAGTAAATAGACCATTTCAAAATATATCATAATATTATTATATATTTATGTTATTATTTGGACGAAAACTAACTGTTTAAAAACAATGAACTGTATCCGAAGGCAAAGTATCGTTTTATGCAGTCGATTTTTTAAATATTTCTAACAATGTTACTAGTTGTAAACTCTTGTAAGATATTTATGAGATACAGCTTTATGCACTCTCTATATTCTTCCTACGCCTTTTAAGTAACTGAAAATTAACTTCTCTTACACTTATAACTTTTAAAACTCACAAGTGCGTCAAAAAGATATTTACTTCGGGTCACTAAGGATATTGACTACAGCTAACAATTTTTAATATTAAAAATACAACAACATACATCATACTTAACCGAGGCTCTAACTTACTCATTAGGGGTAACAAGGCATCTGCGTACAATCTTAGGTGAAACTCTATATTATCTGGGGTTGATACCTCGGTAGTCTCGTTAAGGTCCATTTTACTTATACTATAAAGGCGAAAGTTTGGGAGGATGTATGTGTGTTTGTATGTTACTTATTCACGCAATAACTACTGATTGGATTTTAATGAAATTTATTAATCAGATAGTTTACGGTCTGGATTAATAGATACAATACTTTAATCTTGGTACAAGACCCAGCGGGTGGAGCCGCGGGAATAGATATATTATATCACAAAAAAATTTTAGGCACCTCTATTATTTAAGTTATTAATCAATAAACCACTAAAACTCGAATTTAATATTCAAATACTGTTATCTCGTTGAGTACTAAGTACTAAGTCTCTTCTAAACACCAAATCACTCTACATCTTAGAGCTGAGCAGTCATTTCGTTATTCGTTGCGCGTTAGGCGCCTCGGCCGGTTAGCGGCAAATCGTTCCGAGTAATGTGATTCTAATTGACCGGCTAATTTCCACTGAGCACACACTCGGCTAATTTGCCGTTATCGCGCGGCTAGCCCGTTGTTGATCTTTCTCATATTACGTTAAGCCAGAACCCAAACAAGGCTATTTCTGTACGATATAGGAGCTTAATATTTCACCCATACATATATGTACTAATATGTATATTTTAAAAGAACTTTTCTATTACGTATTGTATGCCTAATTCGTATAAACTTTATGTGTGTTTAAGTAAATCATCCAGAAATAAAGTTATTTTGAACATAAGAGTTTAATATATATTTGCTAGCTGTAATACATAAGTCTGTACGTACAATTCTATCGGTCAATAAACTATTATTATTATTATTTAAATAGAAGAAAACTACGAGTATAAAATATTGTTTAATATTTGTCAACATCGTACGCAAAGTTGCTGTTTCTTGTTGATTTAATATGTATATTTATGAGTTTAGTATTCATACAGGAATATTTATAAAAGTAATACAAATATTTGTCATAGACGGATACCGGAGGCTTAGTAAAAGAGTTAACGCCTTGCTTACGGAACCATAAAACATATTGATCCTAGATTTTTGAAGCTTCCTTAGAATCGATGTGAGTTGTAACTGAAATATTTCATATTTTTTTTTATTTTTAAGATACACTCTTGCCGTGTGTGGATTACACACACACACACTTTTTTTTGATAAATTTTAATAAAGGATAAAGTGAATGTTTATTGTTTATCACTAGTCATATGTTAACAATGTTTTAACACATCTAATATGTACCTATTAGTTGACATGATCAAAACACGAATCATTTTGTTATTCGAAGCGAGCTCGCCTGGGGCGCTGCTACGTTATATCTATATAATTATAATTGACCAACTAATTTCCACAGAATATATTTGCCAAATTAACTATTAGATCGCTAATCCGCTAATTGTTCTTTTTAATTAATTAATTAAAAATCAATGTTCTATACAAGATCCAAATATATGTTTGAAAATTAGAAATTATTATGACAACAAAAAATTCGACTGCTGAAACTGATATTATCAGTCTTTTTTTTAATCAATTTAATTTAGCGATTTTTACGAGTTTGCGTCAAAATAGTATGTTTTATTTACTAGTTTTAATTTTATACCCATATTCTCATTAAAATAAAATGACGTCCCTTCTCCCTTTTTTACGTATTTACACGCGCCATTATTTAAAATTATATTGCTTATGATATGTTATGTCACAATCCAGCCGTTTGAGTTGTAGTGCGTGCTAACGAAATGAATATACAAACATACATATATACGTTCAAAAAATACGACCTTCCTTCTGACGCAGTTAAAAACTGGAGTGTACTGTAAAACTGCACATTTTTGACCCATTTTGTAATTATTGGATTAACACGTTTACTTTTTCTTAAGTCAGCCATGTCGTGTGATGCGTAATCTTCAGCTGGCATGCGGCAAAATGTTCCACGTAATGTGAGTCTAATTGACCGGCTAATTTCCACTGAACACACTCAGCTAATTAGCTATTACCACACTAACCGAAAGATCGCCGAGAACGTTACTGTTGGATTAGTAACAATGTTGCTAAAACACATCTAATAAGAAAATTGTATATTAGCTGATTTCCCAAGCTTAATACTGGCTGATTTTCTAGGAAAAGTTGAAGAAAAATATTGTATTGCATATATAAGCTTAAGCGATTATAAGTTTAATCAACTCGTTCGAATTGACTCGTATCTTCAAAACTAAAATTTATCGTAGAGTTACTAAAATCTTTCGATGGATCAGTTCTATCTAATCTAGGTTCCCACCCATTAAAATAGAGGTGAGACTTTTTTCAAATTTATTTAAATATTTTCATCCTTTAAAATCGTTTCTATCGTAAAACATTAGTATTCACTGTGCTGAACTCATGTTTAATAGCTATAGTTAGCCAAACTTATAAGAAACGTTCCAAATTAGTTCGTTCTTCAGAGATAGCAGCATAAGTACGTGTCTATTGCCTTTTTTATTATACAAGAAAGTAATTAGCAATCAATAAACTTTATCAGTGTACGTCTCAGACAGAAAATATGATATGCCTACTACGGCACAAAAAACAATAATGCTCCCACGTCTTTATTAAAGGAAAATTCTTTCGCTCCATATTTTCTTTGCCCCAATATATCGAAGGGTGTAAGGAAATCTGGGAGCTCCGGTTTCATTTAATAATAACCTATTAATTACATGGGCTGATAAAATTCATTTTGCCGCGGGATTCAAACCTCGGCAATAAATTTGGAATAAGGTCGGCTATACAATTATGACTGGGAAGATAATTATCTGTGCCGTGCTTTTGTTACGGACTTGTTCTACTGCGACCGACTTACGAGTAGCTAAATGAATACATGCATATTACTGAAAGCTTGATAAAAAATCTGATTTTACTTAATATTTGTCGAGTTACATACTTTCTTTCGTAAACGAATAAATAAATAAACCTCCACTTATTAAGGTTGAATCGAATTTCTTAAAATCATGGTCCGTCGTTATAAATGTTTACCCTCAAAGTAAAATTGGCATTACAAGCTTTAATTTTATTTATATGCGTAACTTAAAGACTGACTACCCATTGGCTACTATTGCTTGTGCATCTAGTAGTTTTAGCAACTGTCAAACTCCTTTAAACATGTCAACTGCTCGGCAACCATTCAGTAGTTTCTGCAACTATGTAGATGCAATCAATCTACTGTTAACATATTATATATTTCAAATCAAACGTGCTCGGTCAACAAATAGAAAGTCCCAGCGTCAACGGCTTAGGCGACAAGCTAGTAGCTTGGGCGAGTATCGCTTATGAAACGACTATTTACCAGGTGGTAGAATGTACTTCAATCGACGCGCTAGGAATATGGTACCATTGCCACATTTATTTCTAACGTGAGGCAGTTCTTGTTTTGATTGAAGGGTGTGGTTGCCGGCCCAATTGTATTTGAGGCGACCATCGGGAGTAGCAACGCTTTTGTGATAGACTTCATCGAGAACCCCTATGTGATAGAGGGGCCCCCCCTATGTGAATTTTATAAACATCCATAGGAGGTAGTCAGTTACCATCAGGTGGACTGCAGGCTTTGCTACTTCAATCTGATAAAAATAGACGGTAAGCCTAAATAACCAGATTTTTAATCAGATATTACGTTATTAATGTATTCAATTAATTGTTAATCGCTTATTCGTCGCTAATATGACAGGTCAGTTATTAACAAGTTTAATAGCCGCCTAATAAGCTCCTTGTTATTCTAATAGCCGAGATACTGAAACAAAGCGAAAACAAACGGAGAGTTTTATCATAATATAATCCTTATAATAACAAGAATTACCCATTGTTTTCTGGAGTTGGTTGTAAGGCGAATCAAAAGAGCGTAGGGTATGACCTCGCGAGTAACGTCAACTGAACAAAATTTAGTTTTTATATTTCCTGCAATAATCGTAGCTTTTCTAGATTTACTTCGTGGTTTATTTACAATGTCACCACTGCGCTACGTTTATAACTAACTTTGAACAGTAGTAGTTTTGCTTGCTTTAACACGTTTGTTTTATGAGTAGGTACTTCTAAGGAAAAAAGAGTAAGATATATATTATGTATAGAGGAAGAAGGAAAGGACAAGAAATTATTATGAAATCAAAAAACCTGAATGATACAACTGAAATTAGCAGTCGGGCGCTTTAAATAAATAAGTTATTTAATTTAACGCTTGTTAGAGTTATGTATGTACATATATCCATCAGCAGATACATACTCGTATATCATTAAAATCGTCTCAGTTTGCAGAGTGGCATAGGCTATATCATTTGAAAAATGCGCCTGAAAGTAGGGGAAAAAAGGTTAGGAGGGCCTTTTTCACGATAGTACGATATTTAAATAAAAGTTAGTAACGAACCATTCTAAAAACGAGTATATATAAAAAAATCCTTTCTACTTCTTTTTTTCTGTACACAGACGTCATACTTGACCTATGAATTATGAAGATTTCTCAGCAAACTGAGACGATAACAACGGCACATACGAGTACATATCATACATACATACATACGCTTGAAAAACATTACCCGCTTTCTGACGCAGTCGGGCAAAAATAATAATATGTTCCCTTCGCATGTATTATAATAAAAATCCGTGATCTATAAAATGTATACTAATAATTCTGTTTTGTATTTCAGGTAATTGGAATGACACAATAACAAACACGTAAGAATTTAATTACCCAAAACTACATCACGGTATTATAATGGCGCTCTGTTTTGATAATTAATTGCTACTAAAATAGCTTTTAAGGCTAGTAGCAACTATGGTAATGAAGTTAATTACTTTAGGGAGTTTTAGGAAAATGTTCACTGCAGGTAAAACGGTGGAAGGGTGTGGTTGCGGCTCACTTATATATGAGGCGATCATCTTAGTTCTTGTGAGTAGCAACGCATCTATAATCGACTTCAGATAGAACTCTTGCAAGGTTCTTACGTCCATGGGTGGTAGTAACAACTTACCATCAGGTGGCTGCAAGCTCGTTTGTTACTTCAATCTGATAAAAAATTACTCGGTTGTTACATATTTTTACTATGAATTTGAAGTAGCAAAACAAGAACCTTTCCACCTGATGGTAACAGTACTTACCATAAACATCTCTGATAACGTAATACAGAAAAGGGAAAACTTGAGATCGAACACAAATGTATTGCTATTCCTAAAAACTATATGAGTAGATTATGAACACTCACGAAAATTTTCTACTAGAAATATCTTATACCAGGATAGACTACATTTACTCATTTCGATAGGTGATGCCTGTTCTATGAGCACATTACTCCCAGACGCCCTATTTATATCTATAAAATTAAATTAAATTAGGTGTCTGCGTGTCATTTTAAAAATCACTGCTATTTGTAACCTGCAGAGTCAAATCACGAAAAAACTAATTTATAAGAATTCCTACATCTATTCGTACCGACGATGAGTGACTTTTTTGTCTATTCTTAGGAGATCACATAATTCACTTTTCACACACACTAAAAATATAAATGTCTAGGGTTGCGCCATCATCACCCTAGGGGTTTCTGCGTAAAATTTGACAATGTTCCAAGAAGTTCGTCTCTCATTACATCACTAACGTAACCTAGGAAACGTCAAAAGAATGAAAATAAATAGTTGCTATTAAGAAAACGATTCATAACAACTAAACAGCATATATTAAAGAATTCGGATTAATGACTAATTTAACAAGGAATTTGCTTAAACAAAGGACCACCCTAGAAACGATATTTCACCGTAACTTAACGACATATTTACTGTACAAGGGACGTATCAGTGGGACAGTGCATCTCAAAGGAACGTAGGTTGGGAAGTTGACAAATGTCCCCGCGTTATTTCGGTACTAATTAGTAAAAGGCGTGGGCGTCCCGACAAACGTAGCACACTTGAACTGAGATAAATTCATTTGCCGGATTTCTTAAGCTTTTGTAAACGTTACACACTGCTTACTGAGGACGTGACTTTTTTGTTTGTTTTATTATTATTAATGACGTTTGACAGGAACTGGGTGTTCAATCTCGAACCATTTCGTCTTGATTATTTAAAGGCAAGAGGATAGTCATTTTGTGGTTAGTGTTGATAAGACTACAATAATTGAAACCATTTTTATAAGTAAATTCATTAACGTTTTATCTTTAGGATTAACTGTATATTAACTCGATGTTTTAACACTTGTGGTCATATAACTGGTGTAAATAACCTTGTTTTTATTATTATTTATTAACAATGGTTACCACATATCCATCCCATCCACATATATTTGTGTCGAAACATTTATGTAATATTCTATGTTCTACACTTATGTATGTATTGTAGAAAGTAATAAGATAAATAAGAAAAATAAATTTATCCAAAAAGTGACATACATTTAATAGCAAACTTTGGTTCTTCACGATTCTCTTTTAATTTATTAAAACACTAATACAAATACTTAACACTCAAGTTATTTAAAATGTTCAAATGTAATGTAAATTCAAATGTTTAATTAGGAATTTGAATCAAGCGTAGCGTAGGCAGGCTTGAAGCGACCATCTCAGTGTGATCTCCTCAGGAGTGTGATCGATCTGTGATCGACTTCAGATGGAACCTCTGTTCTATATGAAGTTGCTTACAGATGTCCATGGGCGTTAGTAACTACCATAAGGTGGACTCCATGCTTGTTTGCTACATTAATCTGATAAAATAATAACAAACAGAGTAGAAGAATATAGTGTTGTACTGATATGAAACACAGTTTGTACCTAAACACAATATATTTTTTGCATTGCAAGGAGACTATGGGATTAAATTAACTAACCAACACAAAATTAAATAAAGTACTTCTTTACTTTCATTTTAAATAAATAATTCCTGCAACTTACATTGAAACCTACAAGTTTAAACAAAGCTCCTTGAAGACTGCTGAAAGCTCGGCTTAAACTTTTGAAAGTTGCGCCTTGCGTACACCTGTATGAAATACGAGTGGTCGAGACTACTTGAAGTCCACCGATATGTTGGTGAAATATGTAGGAGTTTATTTTGAACTAACAGTGAAGCTTAAGTGTATAAAATATTATAGTGTATTGCAGTGAAGTGAAGTATAAAATGAGTTTTGTTAAACATATGTAGCGTAAGTAGTAATAAATTTGTGTAGACGAAGGTAGATTTTGGAGTTTTGTTAAACTTATTTATTGATTTCTTTTTTTATTGTTGTTGTTTTTTTATTTAAACTTTGTTGTCAATATGCGTATATTATAATTACAATTTTTTTGTAGTAATTGAAAGATTCTAGTAGAAAATCCTGTATTGTACTAGACACTAGTAGAATAGGCTGTATCTAAAGAAATTAGAATATATGGAGGTGGCATATGAGGTGACACGCGTATAACATGTAACAGACTAGCTTCTTCCCGTGGCTCCGCCCGAGTCGGTCACGTTACCACGGTAATGAGTATCCCATGTGTTAATCCAGATTAATCCAGGTCATAAACTGTGTGACAAACTTCATAGAAATTCGACCAGTAGTTTTTGCGTGAAAACATAACAAACACATGTAACACACACATGCGTCCTTCCAATCTTACGCATTTTTTCGAGTAATAAGACTTACTGTAAGTTAGTCGTTTATTTTTTTATATCTGTTCCCATATATGTTATATGTGTTGAGAGTAGTGATAGCCTAATGGTTGAAACTTGGCCTTTCAATCGAGGGTACCGAGGTTCGAATTCCAGGCACGTACCACTGATTTTTCTGAAATTATGTGCGTATTAGAAACTAATTATCACTGCTTTACGGTGAAGGAAA
>DWLI01004128.1:0-11139 GCA_018249915.1 Cecropterus dorantes dorantes
CCGCGTTAAGGGTTTTAGTGCGGTAAAAATCCCACATAACCCGGCGTCGCTCCCATGGCGTTGGGTGCCTTTTGAAGATTTCCCCTTCGAAAATAAAAAAGGGTACCATGGTAAAAAGATGAATACAAAAACAAACCCAGAACATAATCTTAACTCATCATTAAAATCATCATCGAACCTGGAATCCACTGCGTGTCAGACCGGTATGGTGACCGCTTCGCCATGCGGGACGTATACATATATGCTTTATAGCAGTAGTGTTTGGCCTGTGTTCTGGTTTAATACCATCTTGGTTTAATTAAATCTTTTTCATCCTATTGTATGTATGAAATATTATTTAAATTATTATTACGATTTTTAATTAAATTCCAAACACAGTTTTCTTCTATACTCGATCGTGACAAATCTTTCAATTTATTAATTCAACGTAATCATACCTAAGCATTCAATATTAAAGACAATCAAGTAAGAAAAGTGATAGATGGCTTGACTGAATAAAACCTTTCTATTCACCCTTCCTAAAACCAAGCAGATTTTACCCAGTTACAGCACAGAGATTATTACCAATCTCGTTATAAATGTTCTATTAATAATTTAACCTGTTGAGTTCTTATACCTCTGATCTTAGTTTGACATTGGTATATTTATACCTGTCTTATAATAGCGGTTTTAAGCGCTTTTGATTAAAAAGTTGTTAACACTAAGCGATCTCGGGTGCTATCTTATAATAATGGCTCAAATGATACATCTGTTGCTATGATCTGTCACATAATAGCGGTTTTAAGCGCTTTTGGTTTGAAAGTTGTGGTAAGGTGCTCTAACACTAAATGATCTCGGGTGCCCTACCTTTACCTTTAGGTATAGGTAAGTCAATCATCTATGTATATATGTGTATGCATGTATGTACATTTCTCTGACACCCTCTACAGCCCTAACGGTTTGACGGATTATTATACAAACGAAATACCTAACTGCAAATTTCAGTTATAGCAATCGAGTTTTCGTTTTCCTATTAATAAATTGTTTTCAATCAACTATTCTAAAATTAGAATAAGAAAAAATGCTCGTTTTATTTTTCCATTTAGTTCCCAAATTCAGGCGTGAGTAATATGGCATCATTTTAAATTACGTGACATCACGTCACCAAATCCTCTTAGCTGTTTAATATATTCTCACAAAATAAAACGAGTTGAGTCTCCAAGTAATTTGTATTATTTCGCTTGGTGTTCTGCTTAATTATTCGCAACATCTAGACGGGCAGGTGCGACGAATCTGTATTTATTTGCATCTACATTTTGCCGTGGGTTATTAGGATTATGATCCGACAGCTGCGCTTGACAAATCGCATCCGAGGATTAAGACTTAATTTGGTAAGGCTGAATAATTGACAGTTATCATACATTTCAACTCATGTGGTTTTATTTTAAGCGGGCTGCCGAGGCTTATGTGTACGGAATTAACAAGTTTATTTATACGCGGGATTTGTAGAATTTTCACGAGCAATAGTTTTGGTCAAATAATTTTTGGTAAAATGTACATAAAAATATGTGTTTGTAACAGGAGTAAGATAATATTACATATATTATCATACTCCTGTAGTTTATCGTATCGTTAAAGTATAGTTGGCTCTTATAATGATACAAAACCTTAAAATAATTAAAAACTTTTAGTAAATCGTTATATTTAAATATGTAAATCAAAGACGAAAAATGAAATTTAACTTATTTAGTAAAAAAATAAGTTTGACAAAATAGTTTTGCTATATATCTTTCACATAACGAGAATAAAAGTTATGATATAGGTGATCGTGACAATGGGTATAAATTATGTAAATAAAAAAATACAAAAAATACCTACAGGTATCTCTCAGGATGGCGATTTTGATGTGCGAATGCTTACAAGTTTTAACGTATTCGAAGTATTTTAAAATCGGGTTAAGAGGAAACAAACACTGAGGATCCGTGTTTTTTCACTTTCATTTAGTTAATGCAAATCATATTATATTATAATATGTATATTTTATTTTTATATATGTTATAATGTTAAACTGTTTATAAATGATTTCTGTAAATTTCTTTCAGATAACATTTGTTTTAACCTGACCCTATCTTTGTTCCACATCATTAGCTGCGCCGCGGTTTACGGTTAACTGCATTTTCCGCTTTTTCATAAACAAAGGTAGCGCTTATTGCGAGACCGAGTAGGCTAATGTTAACGAACACTTTATTTGATAGCGCACATGTTTAAACACTTTTTGAATGTAGGTATTATAATTGCCTTCTTTATATCCTTATTAGGCTGCCTGTCCACCGGAGCGGAGCGTGGCAGCGGAGCGGAGAAATGAATAAATATTACCCAATAGAATTGCACAAAATCTCCGATCCTCTTTAGGGGACAGGGAGATGTGAACTAGTATAAAAAATCAAACAAAATCGGTAAGCAGAGCGCAGAAGCGCGTCCGAGGAAGCGGAGCGGGAAAGCGAGTACGGGCGCTGCCGCTGCCAGCTCGTAATGACTCGTCGCTTACTTTGGCCTAGCTCCGCATACTGACATACGCATACTGCATCTCTGCTCCGCATTACTTACAAGCTCCGCTCCGCTCCGCTCCGGTGGACTGGCAGCCTTAAACAGAATTGAGTGCCCAGTACGAAAATAGAATTAAAAAAGAATTAAATTACATTAAATTCAAAAACCGAAATATGGAATAGACATTGTCATAGAACATGTCCTATGTTTAAAAGTTTTTTTTATATTTTTACGTTACTGCATTGCATTGACTTATAAAGTTGGAGGTGTAAATGACGAACCTAGCCTAATATCCAGCGATATAGTGCTCTAGTATGCTTCTAAATTATAATACGAGTAACTACTGCACTTCTCCATTACTATATCTGATTACGTCTAGCAAAAAATGATTACCGTTGAATATATGAAAACAAAATATCAAAAAATTATATAGCAAATGACAAAAAGCTACACTTTCTCGTTTACTGCAGATTTACCCCACAACTCATTTCATATTTTGAGCATCAAATTGATGGAACCCGCATATTGTGGCTGAAATGCGTGATGCACACGGTTTTTGTTCCAAAAATCTCCAAATTTTTGTTCGTATGAAATGTTGAATGCAGGCTTTGAAATAAAAGCAGCGCATGCACCTTAATCATTGTTTGTTTTCCGAAATATTTAAATATTTGAATACGGTGATGCTTAGCAAAACATGAGTGTTTACAAATGTATCAAGTTCACACTGAATATCCAAAAAGGCGAATAGAGTAACGGTAACTTGTTGTATATGTACGAGTAAGCTTATGCAACGTTGGTCTTTCGATGCATTCATTATATGTTGTTTATAGGTAATGATAACAAATTAGAGGTTATTGGAGGTATTTTTAAGATTTACATCGTTATATGAATGGATTAAACATAAGATTCGGTTAAAGTGTTCATAGTTGGTAGAAAACTGTCTGTCTTCAACGCATCACGCATACGCGTGGCAAAGTTTATCGGCATGCTAATAAATACATGTTATTAAAATTTCAATAAAAAGATCTGTTACGTAAAAAAAACCTGGACGTATAGCGAAATGCGAAAAAAAGCCTACTTAAATGTCTATTAGGACATACAGGTTATAGCTTGTTTTCTCTTAAAGACGACCTTGAATATTGTTTCAGCTTTTTCCTTTTATTTTTCGCTTACCTTTGTATACAATTTCGCCGAGCCATCGCTTTGAATTAAAATCGCGCCAGGTCGGTCGTTTGTATTTCTTTGTTCAAGGGGTCTTTCAGCCTCAGCTGAGGATATATTTGTGCCGTTAGCACAGCGCGAGAATTTTGAAGCCAGCTATTTATTTACGTGTCTCAATAGATGTCGCCGCGACTCGTATTTCAGATTTAATCAAGCTTGACGATGATTAACGGCGTCTTTCGTATTCGCGAAGTCGTTGATGAAGTCTGAGGTACCTCTATTTGGAGCTATAATTAACTGTTGCTGTTCTATGAAACCTGGATTTATAATGTTTAGTATAGGATATTTTCTTATCTCATTGAATTATATTAAACGTTAGTTTTATTTTAAAATTCTTATTTGGGTCATTTTCAGTCTTTTCGCAGAATAGCTCTTGACCGGCTTTTAATACTGTAGGGATAAAATGTAAAATAATTAATAAATAAATCCATCTGAAACCACTTATTTTTGAGTATCTTATCTCAGTACTCATCATCATCTAGTTTTCAAAATTACTTAAAGATTTTTAAAATTATAGAAATATTATTTTAAGAATATTTATAATTAATTGGTACCATGATTAATACTTTAGTTTTATTCGTTTGATAAAAAAACATCGATAAAACAATCATGATAGAGCATTTTATATTGATCGTTGCAGCATAATTTATGTTTCAGTCCAATCATGGAAAATCATATGATTAATATGAGGGCGTAGAGCTCATCTCGATCAGAGCTTGACTTATGGAGCGAAGTTCAGGCGATGTTTGCCGCCGACACTCGCCAGTAATTAGCTCCAGATTTATGACTCGTTCTAAATCTGTGTTTTTGCTGTAGGTATCCCACGTACAACGTATTCAATGTTCACGTACTTGCTTATTTAATCTGAATATTTTTTGGCTGTATAATATTTAATTAGGTTATATATTTTCTCTTATTGATATTATTTAAATCTAATGATATAGGGCGATTAAGGCATACTTTATTAAAAATAACAATATTTTTACAGTGATACAAACAGATACAAATCTGCACTAGTATATTTTTCAAAAGTATATATACTGGGTTTCAAGGAAAAAAAAGTCAAGCATATATTCAAGCTTATTATAAAGTTCATGGTCACAAGTGATTAAAAAAGATACTTTCAAATATTTAGATGGTTCATAAAATAGCAATAAAAATGTCGTTAAATGTCCCTTGCATATGGACAGTGTACTGCTGTCGGACTATTTTATTATACACGGCATTTGTTTTTTAGTAAGATTTACAAATTAGCATAATTGTAACAAAAAATAATATGATTTATTCTTAAAATGTCTAGTTCTAAATATGTAATTTATGACAAGAACCGAGCATTGAAAATCCTCCTGAAATACTCGTATGCTGTTAGATTTACTAAACACCCTGTAAAATGTTGCATACCGAGTAGAGATGTGCCGGATCGTTAAAATAATAGATCCGCGGATACGGATTCGTATGTACTAACGTAAAATGTTAAAATATATGATTTTTGCAATGTTAGCTAAATATGTGATATTATTATAATAAACAATATGGAATTTAATACTATTTCATTGCTAAATGCGTATGTATATTTAAAATTTTGTTGATATAATGAATTTATAAATAATGTGAATTTTAATAATAGGTATAAAAGATCAGTTTTAGATCCGCCCGAAAAGAAACGGATACAGATACGGATATCCGGCACATCACTAACACTGAACTCAAATTATTCTTTTAATTAAAGAAAGATGAAATTTAGGTATGCGTACAAATTATGTTTAATGTTTTGGTACCATATTGGCATATTTTCAGGTTTTATGTTTTATGTTTTATATATATTCGGAATTACGAATATTTGTGTAAACGATTACAATTATGTATGTAAATGACCATTCAAATACGAATTATTTCGAAATAAACAATTATTTTATTTAAGTAAACATTCCGTTCGTAAATTGCTTCGATCAATTTAATTCAGCTTATTTGCAACTCAATAGTGTACCGTACTGGAAGCGCATTACAGTTATTATATCCCTGTTAAAATATTCAATTGGCATTGTTATTCATAGCGTGTTCATAGTAATATGAACGGAAAATAAAATGGAAAGTGTGAACGTGCAACCATTCCGCAAATTCGATTTCCACCGAAAATAGAATGCTACAGTGTAGTAACATCGAATGCATTTAATCAAAAGCCGCGTTGGAATTCAGTCTCAAAAATATAACAGTAAAGTAACTCCATTACGGTGGTGGAAAACAGTGGGTCCGTATTGCTGGTATTTTGGTTTGTATCACATTGCTGCCGCACTGCAGTTACAGGGATACGTGCACCAAAGCTTTTAGTGTTTCCATTCGGCAATATTGACTCTTATTAATATTACATTGAACCTTTGTAGATTTGACTGTCCTACTGCGTTTACTACGAAGTTTCCCTGTATTTATAGTGAGACTCTCTATTCACCTGAAACTCACTGCTGATTATTTCTCATTCTTTCGTAATATTTTTCTTATCAGTAGGAAACTACTGTAATACCACGCTTCGTTATATGTGTTAGTCATTAGAGTATTTATTTAGGGTGGATAATCTTTCCGATTTTTTTACAACTTTACCTTTACTAGAATATCGGTCGTTATAACTTTAGTGTTATAATGACTGATATCCTAGTAAGGTTCTCTAGCTCGATTTAAGATCGCGTCCGACAAGGTGAACGGATGTTTCGAAAAAGACAGTGGATAAATCGGAATACCAATTGACGGGCGTAGAAATTATATTCTGAGAGGAAATGTGCTAATTAGTGGGGATATAATAGTCTGATGATAATCACCTACTACAATGAATAATGAGCAGCAAAGTTCTCGTCTTGCTATGTTTCAACAATTATGTTCTAGATTTTCACTACGATTTATTACAACACAAGCTGAACGAACAAAGACCGTACTCCAGAACAAAGGGCTCCCGGTACAGTGAGGAGCAGTTTTAAGTGTTTGCTATTTCGCTACAGCGTGGAAATACGTAAGCTTTTCTATGTTTATTATTTTCCTCGTGGTCATAAATGTACCCTAATAAAGAAGCATTTTTGAAAAGCTTCAGGCGAGATCTGCTCGGCCGCTAAATTGGTGGAAGGCGATGTTCTTGCTTCATACGTCGCTCGTAAAACCTTCTTTTATTACGTGTTCACAAGCGTATGCGCGCTCCATTACGAGTGAGGTATGCTTGCTATGAGCAGATCATCAAATTCAGTAATATTCACGGGACGTGAATATTGCTTAATCTAAATAATTGAGAGAATTCGTTAAATATGATGTAATAAAAATGCAGGAAGTAAGTATACGCTTCTGGCGTCATTTTAATCCAACTCTCACCCCATTGACTTTCAATCCAAAAAACGGAACTCCTCTTGGCACTGGTACCTAGCATGTTACAGCAATGTATAAAAACTTATTGAAAAAGCCTGTAGGTAAATAATGTAACACCCAAAAGTAGTTATCCCTTCTTTAAAGAAGATTTTTTAAAACAAAATTTACTTTTAAGTAACAAAAACTACGAATATTTACATCGACGTTCTTACGTAGCACGTGGAATACTGTTTTCCTCAAATTTTAACAAAGTAAGGAAATCGTAGAAACTACTGTTATTTGAAATATATGTGTGTATCACACGGTGAGTGCTAATAGGCTGGTTGTCTCAGCAGCGTAGTTAGGCTCAGATTTATGGGAACATTGTACGCGTAATTTCCATGGCACTAAATAACGGTTGTCGGTTCTGTGCCGGTTATTTAGACGTTATAAACTGATTACGCTCGATAACATACCACATATAAATGCTACACCATGAACATGTTACTGGTGATCAATTTGGAATTTGTGATAAATGCTATGTTCTACATTTTCTATTCGTTATAATATGATGCGCCAAAATAGTTTACATAACAGCAATTAAAACGTTACGCTATAAATAGGATATACATGTTTTATTTTAGTGATCTTAGTACGAGTTTTTTGTTTCAATAAAACGATCATTGTTAAAAAATTTAGCCTGCAAAGTACTTTGGTATGTATGGGTAAAAACGAAATTAAAGACAGTTTTCAGGAGATGCAATAAACTCATACTAAAGTCTCAGAGAGAGTCGTCACATGCAACCTTGTTGGTGTGTCTTACTGAGTAGGTTTTTAATTTTTTCCAGTGATCTGACACTGAAAATACTAAGAAATTCAGATTTATATTTCAAACTTGAAAATTAAAATATTTTCAGCTTAAATGATAGCATGGAAAATCTGTGGAAAGTCTCATCAACATTTATTAAATCGTTTTCAATTTTATCTGTAAACCGACAGATTAACATGAAAGGGTTTATAAATTTTATTAAATAATAGACGTGTATTAATATGTATTTGATATGGCCATAGAATTGTAGACAGCGTTATTGGAGTTTTTCATAAGCTTTGATAGCATCTGGCTCTATTATTTTTGAATCGAACGTATTCATAAAATGGCAACATACCAAATTCAAGGCATATTACTCGGAAACGTAAAATAATAAACCCGTCATATTACAATTCGCTAGTACAGTTCAAACTGTATGTGATAAAAATTCTGAATATTTATACTATTATCCTGACAACGACTGTGACCTACTGAGTTCAATTACGTCGACAAAAGTCGTTAGTAAGTAATTACATTTTGTTTCCATTACGTCGACGTTTTTATTCATGGGTTGGATAGTTGTTTACTCTGCCTCTCAGCCTGCAAACTGCATTGCCATTGAGTGAGCAATTTGCCGTGATTGGAAATTATTTGAACTTTTTGTAGAGGCCTAATTAATTGGTTTCATTCTGATTACATTTTATACTACACGTAAATGTATAAATTAATTTACCTAAGTAATAACGTTTAAGGTACTTAAGCAGAGAACGAATGAGAATATTTCATTTTAGACTTGAATACCATTAGGAATATCGTAATTTACCTTCGCTAAGAAGACGTATAATACAAATTAATTTGTTTGACTATTTGAAGGCTTTGGGATGTTGAAATTTCATTAACTATTTGTCAGGTTACGCAGCAATATCGGCTGAAAGGTCAATATAGTAAGAGCAAAGGAACAGTCCATCTGACTGTAAGTGGTAGTTGCCACCCATAGATAATCTTGATAATATTAGTAATCAATCCTCGATAAGAATACTTTGATTGATGCGTTGCTGCTTCATAACTAATTCAAAAAACTTCACACAACACCTTTTTCTCTTACAACCATAACACAACACTCTTATAACCATAACACAGAATCGCTTAACACTGTTGCTTATTACACTGAAGTAGCAAACGAGCAAGCACTCCATCTGATGAAAAGGCCCCCGCCTACATGGCAGCCTGGATGCGCAGTCAGGCTGCGGCAGCCAAACAAACATATGACGTTATATGGGAGCCTGCGCACATAAGCAGCCCCGAACTCCTGGCTGCGGCATCCCCGGGCTCCTGGCTAAGTGTTCTCTACAACCGATGGACATCTTTAAGCAACTTCGTATAAACCAGGGGTTCTAACTAAAGTCGACCACAGATGCGCTACTACTTCCGATGACTAAGATGGCCTCATATATAAGTGAGCCGGCCACTACAACCAGAAACAGCGGCGGTGGTACTTCCCAGCTCGAACATAACTGGTTCTACCACCTCGTACATTGTCGCTATCGAACGAAACCATCTTTAAATGGTCTATAAAAAAAAAACCTTTTTCAATTTGTGTAACCTTTTTAACTATATTTGTATTTAGTACTAGAGGTAACATAAAGACTAGTTTTACCTACGACCGGAATAATTCTATTGTGACCAGCCCCTTTCCGAGTTTTATTGTAAGCCAGTTAATCCGTTTAAAGGCGAAGTTTTCCGCGGTTTGAGGTTTAATAGTTAAATAACTGTAAGTAGTCGAACCAAGTTTACAAGCACCGAAACTTTCAGTTCATTGTCGAAGCAGAAGTGGTTTACAAACTATTTATAGCTATGTTACATGTTGCTACACAATTACTGTTTACTTGTAGAGTTTACATGTACAGTGGCAAAACTAAGGTTTATACAAAAACAGAATAGGTGTGTGTTATTCACGAGACCAGTGAAAATTAATAAAAAAATGTTAGTTAGTGATACAGCTTTACCCTTTTTCAAAAATCGATTAAGTAATTTCTGCAGCCCATATTTGGACATCTTATTTCGTATACACAAAACTTGAGCTCTAATACATGCTACGAAGCAAAATCGTTAGCGTGATTCAGAATTACATACAGCGCCATCTAATTGTACCCCCGACAACTGCTTTCGTAACATTTTCATATCATAGAATTTCAAATCACAATAAGTCTAAAGACGATAAATTTCAATAACTCATGCGTTATATAATCATAATGTAAGGTCTTTTATATATCGTATTAGCCATGTCACACCTATGTATTATATACTATTAAACTATTTAAATGTCCCTCACAAATATTCAAGTTGTTGAAATATTAGTATTCCTTTATTATACCTGACACCTACTTAGCTACAAGCTAAAAAAATTCGTACGACAATATATATTAAGATAATTATTTTACAGTTTCGAAATCAAATTGGTAACATCAGATCCGATTTTATTGTTATTTTCACATTAAAAGATGATTTAATTATGAGAGATTAGATTAGATTATTAATTAATTTTCTTAGAAAAAAAACAAAATAAACGATTAGGACATAAATATTAATAGGAATATAAAAACCTACAAACGTCACAGAAATATTTTTCGTACCAAATTTAACCTTTGAATTATGCACCTTATGCGCAAATTCAGGAACAAAGGAAAGGACAGTTAATAACGGCATACAAAAGAAGAATAGATCTGACAAGCATTCTGATGACAAATTAAGTTTCGGGGATTCGCAGAAAAAGTAAAACAAAAGCTAAGTGCTTGAGCAGACGCGTAATCCCTTAGAAAGAATTATCTTGCTTTCTCTCCTGAATTTAACTGTCTCGTGACAGATTTACTTAAAATTGTACATCTCATTGAAGAACATAAGTAGAACAGGTTTAAGCCGATACTTAATTAATAATTATTATACGATCGTTGCGTTTTTTTTGTAATGAATGTATTATCAATTACTGCGACTACAGTTTAGTTACTCTTTATCTATACCAGCGCAGTAGTACTTTACGGGCGGTCCATATGTGGACTGCATCACACGTTCAAAGAAAAAGTAAAGAGCTTGTCTGTTCTACAAGATTACATAAGTTTATTCAGTGAAAACATTTTGCAGGAAAGGATAAGTGTGTTTTCGTAGCAAGTGTAGAGAAATTCTACACCACTCGGCTATTTACGGGCGATGGTGCGATAAGCATTTTCTCTTTCAATACCATCAAAGAGACTGGCCGCTATTCAGGC
>DWLI01004129.1:0-11138 GCA_018249915.1 Cecropterus dorantes dorantes
CTAAATCAGTACTGCCAGTGAAAGGGTTAACTTAATTTGCCTGATTTTCAAGTTCGGTTATTTAAATTCTCATAGTGTGGTATGTGTCTGCTAGGTGAGAATATTTTTAGTAAAAAAATTCAATGTATAAATTTTTATCACATAAATATTTTCCCTTTTTTTCTTGTTATATGGAAGTAGCAAACATGCAATCTGGCACCATGCAATCTGGCAAACATGCAATCTGGCAAACATGCAATCTGGCACCCATGGACATCTGGAATCAACCTTAGGTAAGATCAGCTTTACCCGAGGTTAGCCACAGATGGGTCGCTACCTGTAAGGTCTAAATTGTATTGATTCTGATAAGTGTGTCTCCCTTACCAGTCCCTTCAGACCAGAAAACACTGCCCAGAGGTGCTTTTAAGTCGAGCCTACCAAACATAAAAAACCTAACATCAGGTACACAATCTTTTCTTTTGTTTCAATGAAGAAGCATTCAAAACTATTTAAATTTAAATACATGATTATAATGAGTCTAAATATAAAACCAAAAATGAATAAATCAGTATCAATTATATATTTAGAGAGATAAATTAATAATATATAATATACATAGAACCTCATTAGGCCCAATAGTCTTATGTGACCAATCATTTGACTTTGTGTGAAGTGGTATGTCTACTTCATTTAAAAAAAATCTATTATAAATAGATAAATTACTATTTGAAAAATGAGCATTGAAAGAACTGAAATAAACCGATATTTTTAATTTTCCATACTGGCTGACTGGCTGGCTGGGACAGTCCCAGCATAGAAAAACCTTTTTTCTTTAAGTTTGTTGATCAATATTTTATTTTGGATAAAAAAAAATTTAATTCAAATTTAAAATATTTCAGGCTCCATTACCAATCTCGGAAGAGGGGAATGTTGGAGAATGACCTGCTCCTGAGCACTTTTGCCAAGAAGCACCTGGATTCACTTAATGAAGAGCAAACCATGATGTACGACAGGCTCATCAATTCTCCAAGCAATGACTGGGACATATTCTACTGGGTTGTTGGAAAGGTGCCAACTCCAAAGGAATATGACAATGAAGTTATGAATCTCCTGAAGGAACATGCTAAAAATCATGAGCGAGTAACTCTTCGACAGCCTCCATTGCACTAAATAGGTACTTATGGCCAACATAGTAAAATTCTAATAGTATTTTAATTTTGAATTCTAATAATTTCTAATTATTATATGATATTAATAGTTGTTAAATGGTAGTTAATAAATATTTATTTTGTTAAAAGATAAATGCTTTTTATTGCATCTTACCTTTAACTAATTTAATTGTCACCAGTGAATTTTACTTTGATACACAATTAAAACATTTACGTAAAATTTATTCAAATTGGATAAAGTAATGTAGCACACTATTATCAACATTAACAAAAAACCCATAATGAATATTGATTATTTTATTTTTTTTAGGTACATTTATGATAAAAATAATTGATTGTGTAAATCAATTACAAGACAGACTTTAATTTATTCACATATATATTGATATGTAACTGTAACTATGTTAAGGTTATTTGCAATCAAATTAAAGTCTTAATTTTTTATAATTTGTGTAATTGTTAATACCAAGTAAAGGTTGTTGTTTAGAATAACACATTAGTGTTATATTTCAGATGCAAGAGATTAAAAACAGTAAATATGTTTACTATAATTGTACTACTAATACAAATTACTCTGTATCAAGTGGGGGCCAAATGGGAGATGCTTATCTCAGAAATATAGATAATACTATGTGGCAGATTCAGGATATAGCTATGCCACAAAGCTCCTCACTAAATCTGAAATGATGTACTCTCCATTTCTGATGTTTTGAAGTATATTGAATAAGATGTGAAGAAATAAAATTTATCCCTTTCTTCATTGGTTTGTAAATAAATATTTAGGAAGACCTTTTTTGACATCTAATTCTTAAAAAGCTTATTTTAGACCGTGTAACCCTTCTCTCACCAAAACGAAAATTCAGGGCCCACAAGTTAAGACACAACTTAATTACTATTGCAATTATGATCATTTGTACCAGTTTGCACCAAAAGCTATTGTTTTTATATTTATAATGCTTATTGGCGTAAGTAAGCATCAATGACCACTAGAAAAGGTCAAAGCATTATGTCCTATCATTGATATGACCGTATTTGTATGGTACCACAGCCCTATGATAACTTAAGACTTATTTGCATTGTGTCGTAATCGTGGTAAATTATATCTATCTATACTAATAAAAGCAGTAAATTTTGTTCGGTTGAACGAGCTAATCTCAGGAACTACTGGTTCGAATTGAAAACTTATTTTTATGTTGAATAGTAAATTTATCGAGGAAAGCTATAGGCTATATAACATCACGCTATATTTGTTTGTTTGTTTTTTTCTTATGTGATAGCGGGTGAAACCGCGGAGCACAGCTAGTATTTAATATTTCTCTTATATCCGTTTTCTGTTAGTGAAATTTCTTTACATTTTCAAACAAATACACTTTTACTTCGCCAGCGTAGCCCCTACAGTCATACATATCTACTTAGTATTGAAATTGAATTCATATATTTCATCAGCTGTACTTAGGGAGTAGGTATTAACTAACTTTTAATCAATCAATTAAATATAATTCCAAGTATTTGATGGACAAAATATATGTATAATGTAATGTTTTTAAATGTACAAATTTTTTTGCTGTTACTAAATAAATCCCTACAAGTAGTAGTTTTTATGCGTGCTTATTTTAACAGAGTATGTATTATCATGCTGAATAATTCGTGATGTAAATGATGGTTGTGCGTAAATAAGCATTAATTCGCTAGTAGCATTAGCATATTCGGTTTGAATGTGTATAGACACTGGGTGACCTGATACAGACATTCGCCCGACCCCTCGCGGCACCTCCAGGAGCTACGCAGTCGGCCCCGGGGCGCTTCGGTTTACAGTTAACGTAGTGCGCATTAAACCCGCTTAAATAAATAACTCGCTGCGTAATCCATATTTTGATGAAGTTTCATTGCGTTATCGAGTGATGCTTTATAATTCGCGTTGATTATGAATGAGTACGTCATAGGTCAGCCCACAATCTTATCTTTTGCTCTTTAAATGTTTGTGCTTCAGATCCAGCAAAGTCAGTTAACCGACAGCTACTAATGAATATACTGATTAGACGTGTGTACGAAAATATTTTTGCGTCTTCAATTTTAAATATTTAGTCGAACAAACAGAAGTGTAATTAGTTTTGTGTATAACTTGCCAAGTGAAATACAAGTGAAAAAATGCCTTTCCGCCGTAGCAAGGTTTGATTTTTCTTTTATTTTTATAAATACGTAAAATTAATTTCAGTAATAAAATAATGTAGCAAGATCTTTGATTAAACTTTTAGGTTTTAATTTACTCAAGGCCTTTAGAAATATTACTTGTTAATTTAATATTTGTTTGTCCCAATGGATACTTATGTATTTTTGTTATTTATTTTAACGTATTTTACATTAAGGTTTTATCGGATACCGATTTTTTTTTACTCTTCAAGGCCTCAGTTTTTGTAAATTTTTCATATATCTTTAACATTCGATATTAATTATTTAAATTTTCTTGGTATCACAAAGATAGTTAATTTCATCCATAGTTCAAAAGTATAAAATATATTTTTATTATAATATCGCTCTTGAGAACTTTGTTGGCTTATTTCTTACTGACATTATTTTATTTTAACTAAAGTACCAAATTTACCTAAAGTAAGCTCTAAAATATAGGTATATCATATATTATGGCTTGTGGCGAGCACATGCTCGGCCGATTTGCCGCCAACGGGACAATTTTTCATTGGCGAACGACATAGTATGATATTCTTATCAGCAGTCGCCTGAAAGAGCTTTTATACAAATATCTTAATTTTAAAGTCATCAAGTAACTATTAAACTAATTAATTCAGTTCTATATAAAAACACGATCTTGATTTGAATACAAATCGTGTCAGATTATATTTAATTTTTAATATCTTGCTATTTTTTAATACAATTAACGTCAAAATATATGATAATTATCTATGCTTATAATATGATTTTCCTATTTTTTCATACCAACTTAGTATAAATAAATAAAAATATAGGTGATAAAGTAAAATATAGTAACTGACCGTTTAAAAGTGCTCCTGTAGGCCTATACAAAATAAAGACATTTAATTGTAGTTCAACTTAGTATATGTATAGTTACAGTCGCATGTAACTTAACTTGATAATCGTATGTTGGCGAAAGACATTTTGCAGCTTGTAGATATACATAATGTTCCAGGACTTAGTGAAATGGATATTCGAGAACCAGCACAAGCTGCAAACAGTGCGGCATTGCAGCTCATCGCTACGATACAAGGAGCTGGAAGATAGTGCTGCGCAGCCGTTGCCGGAAATTGAGCCAAGCACCGTGTCCGAACCCAAGCCCCGCCCACATATAACGCCAGAAATTTCTTTCAAGGTCCGGGAACTTAATGATAATTCAAGCCAGGTTCTAGACATTTAGGTACCCCCACAGGTTAAGAACCATAATGGAAAATTAACACATTTTTTTGTACATACACGTTGCGTTGAATCACTAAGTAATTGGTAGTAGAATATTCATAACTTCAAAAGAGTAGCATTGTTCAAGAGTTCCGATATTATTGAAAAGTGGCGGCATAAGAATTATATACCAATTCTTATACCGCTACGGACCATCAGTGATCAGCAAATCACGGGTTCAGAAAAATTGACTTAAAGGAACAACGTCATTGTTTTTTGTATTGCGCCGTTATTTCATGATCTTATCGAAAAAAATAACGCGCAGTGAACGGTGCTCGATTGTTACAAATACGCACTTCGTTATTTTAATTAGTGAACGTCGAAACAATTCTAGAAGATACTTAATTTCTCGGATAACCTCAATTATACATCTTCTCGAACTTTAATCTTGTTTGTGTCTCTCATGTTCATCAATGTGCGTATGTAACGTGTTTACTTCACTGCCATTATTACGAGTTTATTACGTTGCCTGAAAACAATCATTGTTTACGTTTTCGTCCGTACGTTTTATTGTATATTGTATTTTGAGACACACTGGACAGATTCCTCACGTGTGCGCTCTGCACGCATGTTTTTTTAATGTTAAGTAAACAACCTTCAATATATATAGTTAGCTATCACTGAAAGTAGCTCCCACCTAGATCAATTAAATTCCATACAAATACTTAAATTTTATTTAAAAGTATACGTACACATGATTTATTCAGCTATAGGTACCTACTGCTTAGTGGCACGCTGGTTACTGTAAAGTAGGTACATATGTATAGTATAGGTATATGCCGAATGTACCGATTGTCGCCTGATATCAGAAATTTGTTGTTTCAAACTACCTTATATTTAGCTGCCTACAGAATGTCAATGAAATAGATTGTATATTTGAAATTTGAATAATTATTTAATTTGTGCTGTATTATTTAATTTGTGCATTGTAGCTTGATATCATAATACATATGAAAAAAAAATTAACTCAATATTACTAGTTACTTTTTAATAAATTTCACGTGGACTTATTTAATATTTTGTTACAGTATGATGACCTGCAGGTGAGGCTTGCCGCGCCTTATCAATTACAAGTAAAGCCTGACGCGAGCGACCTCGGTTTTGGCAAATATTTCACCGATCACATGCTCAAAATTAATTACCAAAAGCAATTAGGAGGATGGCAGAAACCAGAAATAACTCCTTTCGAAAACCTAACGATACACCCCGCAGCTAAAGCTTTACACTATGCAATACAAGTAAGTAGCAACATTTAATGAAATAAGAAATTATAATAAAATTATTTGCAGTACCTACTGTTTTTATATTTTTATTGCTAGAGCCTCAGACGCTCGCTTGTTATCAATGTTTGCTAATGTAGAACGAGAATGAATTTATGTGTAATATATTTAGCAAAAGGTCTTTGCTCCGTGACAAAGAATTATTTTTCTTTTATTTTGTCGTCTATGTTCTCGTATAAAGGGCGCGAAATTTACATGATGCCTACCAACTTAGTCCTTAGAGGTTGAAATTTTGATCGATCTCAAATCTTGCTTACGATTTTTTACAAATGTCCAGCGAATGGGAGGCAGTTATCCGTTAACATCAGACAAACTGCGCATTCAATCGTACCTGCAAATTTATAATTATAGTTACATAAAACGCAAAAAGACGTCAATTAACAAGTGACCTTCAATTCTATTTCTGTCACTTAACATTCTATAAAGAAATCGGTCTAATTTATATTCATTACAACATTAAAAATGGCAATTTGACTTAAAACTTGAATGTCAATAGTATTTTAAATGTGTTCAAGCAAGCAAAAATTATTCAACGTTTGTATTTTTGTATGTAGCTGATCGCAGGTTTAAAGCGTGTCACGGGGCGGACGACAAAATAGAACAAATTAAAAACAAGCTATTTAAGTGAAATGTATGCAATAAAATTTCAATAGCATATAAAATATGTTTAAGCTGGTAACATTGTTTAACGTTTGTATTTCTGTATTCAGCTGTTCGAAGGTCTAAAAGCGTACCGCGGGGTGGATGACAAAATCCGATTGTTTCGTCCTGAGCTGAACATGGAACGTATGAATCTGGCTGCTCAGCGGTCAGGCCTGCCAACCTTCGACGGGGACGAACTGGTCAAGTGCGTGACACGGCTTGTTCAGATTGACCAGGAGTGGGTGCCACACTCAGAGACCGCTACGCTGTATATCCGGCCTACGTTAATCGCTACCGAGGTGAGGAATTACCAAGATTTACTTGACTGCGACTTTTTTTGATGCAAACATACTCAGGATAACATAATCCTCTGATATGCGACAAGTGGCTTACATGGCTTGAATAATTTTAACTGCAGTCTAAATGGCCTAAATAATTTTTATATATCCGCTAAGATTATTCCTCTTCATGAGTGACATAGAGCTTCAAAGAACTTAGTATCTTAGCCTTACCAGACAGAAACCTTCGGTTTGTTTATTCAGGACGAAATGTTGCAAGGCAAAACCATGTGACAGGGCGTAGTCTAATCTAGCTAATTAGCTTCTCTGGTTTAACTTAAAAAAACTTTGATGTCCTTTAAAAGAAGGAAGACATACATTATAAGAAAAACTATAATTGTCAGGTCAGTCAAACAGAGCCTCCTGTGCGAGTAACTGTGTTTGTGTCAATTTGCGTCTGCAACAAATAAGTGACGTATAAGTAGTATTTTAAGTGCCCCTAATTTTTGCCGGGTTATGCAATTGGTAGTATCCTAAATCAAATCTGAGTTCTGGTCATGCCGGAGTCGAAAACTTAGAGATTTACAACTTTTAGAACGTCAGTACACTCCACTTATTAAGAGGTACTGTATCTTCTGAACATTTGTCACCAATTTCATGACATGAGCCAATTATTGATTAGATATACTTTCTTAAATGAATGCGAATGAATGACTGGTTCTTCCCTCTCAGTGTTATTCGCTTAAAGTGTTAGTCGCTCTGCGCTACAGGCGCCAGCGTTGAGCGTTAGGGAGCTTCCTATAAACGAGTACAATGGCAAAAAATAATGCAACAGTATATCTATACTGTTGCATTATTGCACATATCTATGTGGTTAAATCGTTTTGAAGCACCGAAGTTTACAATAAATACCTATTTAGTTTAGAGTATATAGTCAATCAATAATTATTTATATGCACTAAGTATACGTTCTTAATATACCTAACTAGAAATCGATTGCTTATATAAATTGAAATGATTTATACGATATGAAATATTTAGCTTATCGTCAAAATAAAGTTTTATCACTAAGCACAGCAACTTATTCTTGTCGTTTGGGTGTCGTTGGGTAAAGTATTTTCGTAAATGCTCTGCTGAAATGATTACCTTATTACACCTTATTATTGGCCTAGATTTACAGTCAGCCTTTTGGTTTCCCCGACATTAATTAGATAAGAGCATTATATGCTCATAAATCAGTTTAAATCTTTTATATAAACACTTCTTTATCTTTTTGGCCACGCACATGTAAAAGCTGCTTATCAATGAGTGATAAAATTATTGTTGCAAATTTTTTTATCATTTCGTTCCACAATGTACTTAGTGACAAATGAGTGTACGTTTGTCTTAATTATCACTTCGGCAGATTCGTAAGCGTGATATACGTTAAATAGATTTTTAATTGAGTATTTATAAAAACATAATCACATAATTGACATTGAATAATGGCGGAAGAGCGAAATATTTATATAAAATAAATAAAAGGTTAAATTACTATGACAGGTTGAAGATCAATTACCCGTTTTCGCATAATATATTTGTATAGCTTTACATAATAGGTGATGGATGTGCTTTATCATTGTTTAATTAATCTGATAAAAATGTTTATATTGGTTTAGGAATTCGCGTTAACTAGAGACATGATGTGATATCATCCTAGCGTTTATTTTGTAAAAATCATCATAAAAAAACATGCGTTTAGATATACATTCACTTATATAATAAAATATATAACCTAATTCGACATAAATTAGATCCTACATCTCGACTAGATCTACTAATGGCAATGATTTTTGTTAAAAACTTTACGTGGTTCAATATTACATGGTAATAGTGTTTTATAAATATTTAATTATTCTTACTTTCCAGAAAATTACCTAATCAGTATAAAACATAACAATTATTAAATAAATATCCAGCGTAATAGGTGTAAGAAACCAATTTCTTAATCACAAGAGCCAGCATTTATGACCGCGAATAGCTTAAGATACTTAAATAACTTCGATAGTGTGCTTTAGAATACTAGTAACGCCATCTCTTCACAAGTTCTAAAGTAATCACACTATACATTGCGATTTACGTATGTCACCAAAAATGAGCCATTATACAACTTATGGGCAATTATAGATTTCATGACATAAAATGGGTCAAATTTACCCCCTTCTAAAATTAGATAGGCAAGAAAATCTATGAAGTTTACTATTCCGCTTGGCAAAATGCGACGATGGCGACGACGGGAACAAATTAATGCCTCTGCATTATAGTCAACTCATTACTGTCGCACTGCTGGGCGAAAGTCTTCTCTCAGGGCGACAAAAGTTTAGGTCATCGCGTTGAACAATTGCATATTACTAGACTTATACGCCTGAGAACATTTTTAGGAGCTTTACAGGTGCATCACGATATTTTCCTTCACAACTAACACAATTGATAATTAATTTCTTACACGTGCATAACTTA
Organism: Cecropterus dorantes dorantes; assembly: GCA_018249915.1. NCBI lineage: Eukaryota > Metazoa > Arthropoda > Insecta > Lepidoptera > Hesperiidae > Cecropterus > Cecropterus dorantes. The sequence goes on from DWLI01004129.1 coordinate 9,274, forward strand.
GAAAATTTTAAAGCATATTATTCGTCTTAGTATAAAATATCGCTTCTGCATAAGATACAGTACTTACGATAGATATTTGTATCAGGCGACGTTCGGGATAATGGCGCCGGGATCAGCCTTGCTGTTCGCTATCCTGAGTCCGGTGAGCGCGTACTACAAGACGAGCGGCGACGGCGCCGTCTCCATATACGCGGACCCGAGCGTCGTGCGCGCCTTCCCCGGCGGCGTCGGTAACCGCAAGGTCGGCTCCAACTATGGACCTACTATAGGTACGTGTAAACACGTAATTTATCTCTGAATTAACGGATCTAGAATTTTCCTTTCGAGGGGTGTGACATTGTTTGTAGAATTTGAGGGTGAAAAAAAGTATGTCCGGGAAAGGTAAAAGTGACGGGAAAAAATGTTTTGGGTTTGAGTCCTCCTATTTTTAAAGTTATGTCTCTCCTTGACTCCCTCTTGACCACAGATGCGTTGCTACCCCTAAGGACTAATTTGGACTGTTTCGTATAACAATTTCTCTATTACCATGCCCACACCACAGCGATTACGCTGTGGTTTGGTTTGAAGGGCAGTGGTAAGAAATGGAAGGACAAAAATAGATATTGCAATGCGGTAGTGGCACTGAAATCAAACCACACAGGTTTCACTTTCTTCTAATGTCTTTTATACAAATATTAAAGAATATGTCAGTCGTATTTTTTATTGATCAATTTAATAAAAAAAGACATCGCTGCGAAGTTACTGCTTTTCATTTATGAGTAAAAAATTAAAAAAAATATATAAATAACATTTTATATTCGTTTTGTAGAGGCTACAGCCCGAGCGGCAAAAATGGGTCACCACCAGGTGTTGTGGCTGTTCGGACCTAACCACGAACTGACTGAAGTCGGCGCCATGAACATCTTCATAGTCTACATCAACGAGCATGGAGGTTTGTACCCATGGGCGTTAACCCTTTTGGACTCCCCAAATCATCCTTTCCTTGGCATAGGCCAGAAAAGAAAGATTCATGATTTTCATGAAGTATTTTCACGAGATCTATGAAATGTTCGTCGTGACTTCAATTTATGTAACAGAGTCAAAATATCGACAAAAAGAAATTCAAAAACCGCATATCTTAACTCTTGAGTACCCGTAAAACATTAAAATAAAACAGGAAGATTATAGGTACATTTTAAACTGTAGAATCTTTTTGTTAACAAATATCAAAATCTCTTCATGTTTCCCGGAAAGTGAAAAAAAATTCTTCTCTTCATCCATCGACACATATTGGATTTTCCCCTTAGTTATAGCTTTAAATTTCTTGTCATTAAATATTCACATTTTTAATAAGTATTCATAATGACCCAAAAGAGCTCGCTTTGTTATCTCGCTTGCTATCTTACATAACATATTGTTATTAGACGTCAATCTGGCTTAGGAAATTAATCGGTTTTCCTTATTGTTTTTCGCAATTGACGACCCGCATGATGGAGCGGGCTACCAGTTTGACACGCAGTTGTTTCCGGGTCCACCCCGACTGTACTGGGTCTGGGTGTCTATTTATTCGTCTTTGTGTGAAGCATCCACGATACATGAGAATATCGTAGAGTGGCTTTGAGTGTAGATAGCTTTTTTATGTATACTTCTACACTTATATTATAAATATAAAGCAGTAGAGTTAGTTTGGTTGAACGGGCTAATCTCAGGAACTACTGGTTCGAATTGAACTTTTTGTGTCGAATACTAAATTTATCCACAAAAGCTATAGGCTATATAACATCACGCTATATTTGTTTGTTTGTTTTTTTTTTTATGTAATAGCGGGTGAAACCGCTGAACACAGCTAGTGCAAAATAAATGTTCTTATGGGCAGTACTCCTAAG
>DWLI01004130.1:0-11132 GCA_018249915.1 Cecropterus dorantes dorantes
CAGTCGAACTACAAAGAGTTCTACCACCTTGAAAAGAGTTGAATCTTGGGGTTCAAATTGAAGAAATACCTTATACCTAATTGAATAAACAGAATTGACAAAATATCATCATGTTTAATGATAATGGAGTAAGTTAGAAGATGAAAAATCCTGAATCCATCGATATACTCGTACACATATGAATTATATTTTCAAAATATCAAAATTGGTGCGGCGTTGGTGCTTCCGGAGTCGAACCACGAGTTCTACCACCTTCGCCTGCCACACATATTTCTATGCACGATGTGAATAGAACTAAAACATTTAAAATTAATGTAAAATGTTGTTGGTGTCATTGTCTTGACAAACAATCCGTTGTCAGGATACCTTGTTCATTTGTTTGCCAACATTTTGCCATCATTTCACCAATACTTTGCCAACACTTTGCCAATACTTGGTGTCAATTAACAACAAATATTAATCAAACAGTACGCTAGGAAGTTTACTTATTACTTGTATGGCGATTTGCTCGTATTTTCATGTCTACATTTATTAAGCCTAAGGTCACAAGTAAAGCTCAGGCTTAATAATAGCAAGTTAGCGGCAATCGGAGCAAATGTTTATTTAATAGCGGACCTTGAACTTGCTGATATTACCAATACAAGGTTGCGCATTACAAAGTTTACATTAGTATAAGCCTGTTGTCCAATTGTGGAGCTTTGATTTCCTCGTCTATATTCATTTATTCTGTAGCAATTTTCATTTATATTAAAAGGCTTATATAAGGAACTTCTGTTGAAAATTACATTCTAGAGTTCTTATAAAATTCTAACCCTAGCGGATTAGAATTTTATTAATTCAAATGACCATAGATACTTTTTCTTTTCTGGAGTATCGTGTAGAAAGATTTGGGTATGGGTCTCCTTTGAAGCAAGAAAGTAACACCTACTGTTTTGCTTACAGTAACAGCACAGCGGCACTTTTTAGGGGGCGGCAAAATTTCCCTTCTTCGTAATATTAACCAGTATGTTTTGTAGAAAAGACCTCGAAAATCTCGCATTCTTGGACGGCATACTTAGAGGGCGGCATCATTAGGTTTGGCGATTTTTTTGGTGGTCAAATTACATAGTCCATATCTTCTGCCCCGGGCGGCATAAACTCACGCTACGCCACTGAGTAACAGTAACACATTACTAAGGACAGAATTCTTTCACACCTTTCTAGCTTGAAGTAGTTCTTAAGTTTGAATACAAGGGTATGGTTGCCGCTTTCATATAATGTAGTCCTCGTGAGAAACAACGCATCTACGCTCGCTTCAGATAGAACGTTCTATATAAAGTTGCTTACAAACGTTCACAAGCAGCAGTGATCACTTACCATCAGGTGGACTGCATATGCTCATTTGCTATCTGAATCTTAAAAAGAGTAATAATTATAAAAATAAACGAAACGTTTTCCCTCTAAAGTCGAGATACGAAGAACGACACTGACAGTAAGTAGTATTAGACAAACATAAACTTACACTTTTAAGACTCATAGCCCCACACTAGGATTTGCTCCTGTGTCGTGGGTACAATGGACACACAAAGACAAATACACAAACACCAAGCTCCAGAACAGAACCTAAACTCATCATTCAGATGTCTGTCTGGCCGGTGATCAAACCCGGAACCCACTGCGTAACAGACCGGTATGGCGACCGCTCTGCCACGCGGGTCTTCACATAGGTAAGAATATAGTATCAACGAATCACGAGTCATGAAGCAACCATCAATAATAATAACCTCTGTACCTATATTATTCCGAGTGGCTCTAACGTGCTCGGCGCCATTAGTCGTGACGTTTCCTCCCGACGCGTCAGTAAATATTTGTTGAGATATCTCATACCCTCACAAGTGTATAGAGAAACAGAGACGAAATAAGGCTGGTAACATAATAGAAGTAATTTCCTTAAGCGTTGAAAAGTAAAGCCCATAAAATACCCTTAATTGACTTCAGTTAAAAATGGGCCCATATTAAAAACACACACGCTTTTAACACTCATAGCCCCGTACTAGGATTTTCTCCTGTATCGCAGATGGCACACAGAACAGAAATCTAAATTCATCATTCAGATGTCTGTCTGGCCGGGGATCGAACCCGGAACCCACTGAACGTCAGTCCGGTACGGTGACCGCTTCGCCACGCGAGTCGTCAAATTATTATTATATTGATATAGCTATGTTTATTACTACATAATTGATTTAAAGATGTATTCTTTACGATTATGATCCTGTCACTTATTCAGTAATACTACCAAAATTTTGCAATGAGACGTAGCGGTGAAATATTATTCATAACATATGATAATCGATAATGAATGTTTTTACACCTTCTACCTATAAAAGGTGCTTTATTTACTTACATAAATAATAATTTTCCATAGTATAAATATATTCCTTTGATACACTATAGTCTCATTAATTTATCCTGATATCGTATATCGACCATAATGAGAAGCGCGCAGCGCTAAGTCTTGTCGTTTCCTTTCCACGTGTAAGTTAAGTAATATTATTTGTCATGATATGCTTCTAGCCTTCTATCCTACTATTTTAAGCTTTGACAGACACGTCTTTGGGTATATAGGTTTACGAAGATAAGACCCCCGCATTAATATTTTTATTTTTATATTCAGAAATAAATTTCATGTTTCATATACGGTTTTAACTTTTTGCTTTTAACTTATCTGGAAACACGCACTGACTATGTTTTTATGGCTAAAAAAAGAAGAAGAAGAAGAAGCGTTGCTGTTTTCTGGTTTAAGAGTCAGATTCAGTTTATCGGTGCTATTTATCTCAGTCCTCGGGAGTAGCTACAAATCTATGGACTTCAGAAACTGCTCGAGAAACTAAGCGAGAGTATGCTACTTATTAGATAAATTTATCAAATCAAAAAATTTTAAAAAGAGCACCATAATAGAATTTTATAATTGGTTTTAACGGGTGTTCTAGGCTCCGAGTTACGTTGATTCACATGTCATATACCTATAATGAGACACGTGCCACTTGTGAACTGTGCCTTAAATTCTGGAAATTACACTGTGACAGTAATAAAGCGATTCTCATTGTGTTTCCATCCTAATATTCTCAACTTGAGGCGCTACGTTGTAATTTGATAAAGTGAATTTAAGCACTACTCATTGCTTTGTACCTGTCATGTGACTCGCTCAACTTTATGGCGCAATTTTCACTTGCCCTTTCACCTGAATTATGGTTATTTAAAATTCAACAAAACTCTTTCAAATAATACAAAGCTTACAAAAAATTATTTGGGTGTAATTACACATGAGTAATTTCAATTTTATATCAAAATTTAATTGTAATTTACTTATACTTGCCCTAGATTATGATAAGCAAGTCGGCATATTTCAACTTTAAGTGTTCAAATCGTTATTTATACTTTGTCGTTCACACTTGTGTTGTGTCCCAATGACATGCTCCATGCTCGAAAATTACCACATACCATCTGGTGGACTCGCTCACTCAATATTATAAAAACAAGTAACATTGTTAAAAATATTAAATCAAAAAAACCGACTGCTTAAAACCATTACTTTTGTTCATAATTAATATTTAATAATTAATATTTAATTTGACGTTTTCATTAAAAGTATTTAAATAGATATATTACTTACCTCCCTTTTCCCATTACCAGGTACTATTTTTAAAAATTGTATATCCTTCTATGTCACTTGCCAAACTGAGACGATTCTAATGATAAGTCATACGTCACAAACCTTCAAACCGTTCGGGCTTTAGCGCTTGCCAAAGAAATGTAAATCATTTCGAAAATCATTACACTCTGACGCAGTCGGGTAATAGAAATAATAAGTAATGTTTCCATTAAATGTAGTAGGGGTGTGATAGAGGTAAAATCTAAGAGTATTCTAGTACTTTCACTATGACCTAACTAAGAGGCTAATGTGTGCCGTTGGTACAACCTTTATTTAAAAGCCCTTAGCAACAATAAGTATTAATGGTTCTCAGAGATAAACGCTGTAAAAGACGATTACGCCCAAATCACTTATCGTCTTCTAGCAAAAAGATCCTTTGATAAAAGAAAACGAAATTCTCAGTTGTTTACGTAGGTCACCTAAGACCCCAGAATTTACCTCGTCACTGACTTAGTAGGTAAGTGTTTGAGTAAGAAAAAGGTTTCTTTATCCGAACAAAAGCCCGCCAGCCCTGAAAGTAATAGTCTATCGAAACATGAAAAATGGAAATCATAATATGACATCGGATATTATCGATTCTTATTTGTCATTGAAATATGATATTGTTATGCATTTAAAATAGGCATGATAAAATGTTTATACACATTATCTAGTGGAATAAAGTCGCTAAGTGGTTGCTGTCACATGGACATTGATAATAGCTACGTAGAGAACGTGCCTTCTTCTCGGAAGATTTAAAGATCGTAGAACTCTGCGTGGTACGACTTGGGAGGAACCACCAAAACGCTTATCCCTTATCAGAATACACGTTTACACGTGGTAGAACCAGTGTAGTTCGACCAGGGAAGTACGACACCTATTTCTAGCATGAAGCAGTTCTTGCGTTTCGTTGGAAAAATCTGGTTGCTGGCTCATTCGTATATAAGAGGACCATTTCAGTCATCGGGAGTAGCAACGTATCTGTGATCGACTTCAGATAGAATCCCTGTTCTATATGAAGTTGCCACTTACTATCAGGTGGACTGCATGCTCATTTGCTACTTTAATGTGATAAAAAGAACAGTATTGTCTGGTGTTGTATAACTTAAAGGGTATGGTATGAGACAGACACTTAGATTAGGCGTTTCAACTACATCCATAAGAAGTGTCCGACCGAAGGTCGATTTTTGCCTAAGCCGATCTTCGACTATGGGAAAAACCCTCGGCCAAATCCGAAGCCGAAGGTTCAAAAATCTAAAAAAGGTCCAAATTGGCTAGAAATGAAAATTTTAATGATTTAAAAACTTTTCAGTATAAATATTTATGTTGATTGTATGTAAACGACTTCTAGAACTGATAACAATTAATTTGGTACTTTTCACAGATGTTAACATTTGAAATAATATGAATTTCAAACACGACCTGAACCCACAAAGGAGTGATTCACACCTGTGCTTCAACATCTTCATCACAGAGTCGTACATTCACTACAATTCCTTCTATTTTGGCTCTTGCTACAAACCTTCGGCATTAACTTCTACCCAGTTTGGCCAAATTCAAAGGTTTTGCCGGAGGCGGTTTTTTTTTGGCCGAAGGTGACCGAAGTGGAAGTTTAGGTCGGACACTAGTAGCAACACATCCATGGCCAACATCTGGGGCTCTTATCCTATCTAGGGTCTTTTGAAGATGTCCCTCATCGACAGTTGTCAATCACCACCAGGTAGACATTACGCTTTCTTTCTACACGCTTTCTACACTAGGATTTTCTCCTGTGTCGCGGGTGCCATGGACACACAAATACTAAATGCATCATTCAAATGTCTGTCTGGCCGGGGATCGAACCCGGAACCCACTGCGCGTCAGGCCGGTATGGTGACAGCTCCGCCACTGAGGTCGTCGGGTTTCTGTAATTCTAATGTAAAAATCATATAAAAATGAACGTCACAAATATTATATTCCCGTGGTTGTATAAAAAATGTCTTTTGTCTGTCTGTTTGATATTGCATCAATCCAAAACTACCGAATACTAAGAACTAAGTTCTATTACTACTAAGAACTGATTGATTACAATTTAGCATTGTTTCATTAAAATCTCTCAACTTAATGAAAAGTTTGAAAAGTTATTACAGTTAATAGGAATTATACCTACTTTTTTAAACGCGAGTGAAACCGCGGGCGCTGCCAGGTGTTAAAATAAAAGCAGAAAATTGCAACATTCAATTTATTACATGTAATTACAATATCGGTATTTCGGTTCTCATAAAATTATTTTACAGCATCTGAATTTATAAGCGCATTGAATTATAATTTCTTATCGGAATATTTCAATTATCTGAATATAATTAACAAATTTTCGCTTCTTTTAACAGTTTAATAATCTTTCAAAGTGAATGTATTAACATTTCAACTATTAACACTTTATAAATATACTAACACTATTGTATTTACAATTCTGATATTTTCTCTACATCTACACTAATATTTACATAACTTTAATACAAAGCTTCATGATTATAACAACGATTATCTCACTTCAGCGTCCCTAGATATTCCAAATTGCTCTGAAATATTAAAAATAATTTTCAAATATTCTCTTTAATGTTGTCTTCAATTGTTTTAAGCACATTATTTTTTTTTTTTGAAAAAAAAATATAATTTTTCGAAAAATATTAACTATGACTTATCATATATCGTCCTCTCCTGATATTTCCTACATACCAATCGTAAATTCCTAATAAATAAAATCCTTTTAAAATAAATATTAAAATACTTAACAACAATTCTACTTTGCACTGATGTTTTCCGTTTTGACTTAAAAATCTTTAAAAGTACTTAACTGTTATGACTTCGTTAATGGTTAGCAGTAATTATCAGTTCCTTGTCCATATATATAATATCTACACGTAAAAACAATTATTGTATTCACAGTTCACAGTTCACATTTAGCAATTACTTGGATCGCCGTCAGAGGGAGTGGAGGCTGGCATCGGTGTCACTCTCCACGTTGCCGAGCAGGAGACTGGTCTCGCAGGGTACTGACTGCTGTGAAGACTGACAGCCGTTGGCAGCCGAGTGACGGTTCTGGGGTGGCAATAGTCACAGCTCGATAGCAGCAGAACCCTTCCACGTGACACCAGCTCGGAGAAGGTGGTATAGTCGCAGCACGCACCATATACATAGACACTACACAGAGAAAAATAATTTTAGACGGAAATATACATAGAACGATTAAATTTTATTATAACTCAGGCCATAATAAACAAATGCATAGAAGATGCTTAGGAAAAAAGTGTTTACTACAATTTATTAAATTTATTAATATTCTGTTCTTTTTTTTCATTTTGTAAGACTAACTGGGCCCGCAAGTATTAAGTAACTACCAAGCTTTAAGTGTACCGGAGATTTTTTAAAGTTTATTTAAAAATATTAAAAATATTGAAATATAAGGGATGAATATCAAAGAAGAGATTTATAAATGAAGTTATATTCGAATATACGTACATTGAGGAATATCCTGGGTACTAAAAATGATATCTCCGCTTTACACATAGCGTCGAATTGCTGAAACAAAAACATAAAATTAAACACTATACTCATAAGTACACTTATAAGTACACACTTAATTATATCAGTTAGTAGCCAAGTAGCTGTTATTATACCGAATTATGTTTTAGCATGTATAAAGTGTGGGTTAAGTGGAACTTAGTATAAGTTGAATTCACATTAATTAGACTTGTAGCGCTCTTCCAGCGCTCGTTTCGCACATTCGCTTTTCCACAAGTGTCTAAAATTGAAGTAAATTTACGCTTAAAATGTTTTCCGAGCGCTATAACAAAAGTTTTATCCAAAAACATGCAAAGGTGACTGTTTGTAAAAATGATAACCTAGAATTATGTTTATATAGTCGTTCAAAAGTAATTGTTAAAGGTGATATAACACTTACAATTGGGCTGCATTTAACACATTTTTAAGTTTTAAGTTTTAAGTGTCAAATTAAGGTTCTAAGTGTAAAAACACTTCTATGAATAACAGACTATATTTTGGATCCGTATAGCCCCGAAATAGTGAAGACGTTACTACTGCGGGGCAATACGGTACTGTAAAAACATTAAAATTACCAGTAGTTTTAAAACACACTACGTAAACAAAGTCGTTAAAGAACACAAACAGATAAATGTTTGATTACCTAAATAACGCACACATCCATTACCAAAACCATAAACGTATGCCAATCAGCTAATGCTACTTAATAACCGCAAGAACTTGTATTTGAATTGGTAATTGTTCGTGTAGAGTCGTACAAAGAACTTCGAAGGACATGAATTATGGTGATCGATACTTATTATTACAAATTATGTTTCGTGTGATACTTTGTTGTCGACACACATGTCCATAAAATCGCACCACTTGCCGCAGGCTGTTACATACATTAGTAAGACTTGTGTCGGGCCCCGATGAGTTAATTTTCAAGGCTTTTCTTGCAAAATAGGATAAACTTTTTTTATCTTTACAGTATTTTATAAAACTCTTTTATAAGGCCCTAAAGAACTTTCGAACATTTACTTTCAAACTGCGATGCGTTGGTAACTATCATTTTATTGCAAACATACAAATATATTTTACGTCTGCTAGTCTTACTAACCATTCTCCGTTGAAACTAACAAAACAAACGAAGGAACTCAACATAATTAACTTTTTATAAGAACTCTTAATTAGTAAGAAGAGAGATACACATTTACATACATTTTATTACTTGTCGGTATCAATACCATCTTCTTGATGTTTTTGTACAAAATTTGACATAGGAATGTAATCTGATATTGATGTATAGAAATTTTGCCAACTGTAGCGTGTTAAGCATCTCAACTCTCAACCACTAAGTGATTTTTTACTCTTAGGTCAATGAGCATAAAGAAATATATAACTTATTTAACTTACATGCCCGTGAGCTCTACATAACATCTTTAAGTATTCATGAGAAAAGGTTTATTTGAATAACGTTGTTTGAACGTTTCCTCGAATATGTTCAAAGTCACATTTTCGAACGAGAATAAATGAGTTAGCTAACTTTGTAGTCAACCGCATGTAAGCTGATTGCAGATAGCAACTATTGTGTATGCCAACCATTATGTCGCCGTTTGTAATCTCACTAAGGTAGTTATCACATGACACACATATTTAAGAAGCAAAATCAGAAATTTAGCACATAAGTTTATGATGAAACGTTTCGTGTATATACTTCTATTTATTTATTTATTTAATGAACACCAACATAATGTACATTTACACATTTGAAAGTAGAAACAAAACATATAGAAGGTAAGTTTAATGCCATTACAATTATAGGTGTAGACTACTTGCAAGTTGAATGAAATACGTAAATGACATAAAAAGAAAGTTAAAAAGAATAATAAAAAAAACTTCTGGCCAATAAATTGAATCCGACCAAAAACATTTATGTGAATTATGGGTCTAATTCCTGTACAACAATATTTGCTTTAAAGTATTGTGAGATCTAAAGTTGGATCAAATTATGGCCACAATTTCATTCACAATGAAATACACATCCTTCTTGTCTCTAGAACACGAATACATAACTGAGTACCAATTACTTATGTAGGTTTTTTTTCTCCGCAACTTCATACAGAACAAGGGTTCCATTTAAAGCCAATTACAAATGCATTGCTACTCTCGGGGACTAAGATCGTCATCTCACAAGTAAGTGAGCCGAGATGTGTTGAATGAAAATATACACTTAATTGTTTGTTTTTTTCTACCTTTCGCCGTATGTTTGTTTGCTGTTCTACTTTTTAGTTGACTTGACAAGTTTATTTATCAATACAAAAAGACAGATTCTATTCTAGATTTGCTTTATAATAATTATAAATCACTGAGTCGTGAGTGAATAAAAAAATCGAAACATAATATAAAATGTTATTGCGCATAACTAAATTTCAAACCAGACACAAAGCGTACAAAAGTGGTGATTTAAATTGTAAAAACACATTCAGTTTGCGTAATCCACAGCAATGTTTCATACTAACAGGTGACGCAAATGGCGCTGAAAATCGTTTGCTACTTTTATTTGTTCAACGCTAACCAATAAAACCAAATTCCAAAATGTTTACTTTTATTTTTAAAGTCTCGAATAATTTGATTTGATTGATGTTTTTTCGTTCATGTACAACAATGTAATTTACATACTTATTGTTATTATACATACATTGTTTCTGTAATCTTTCTTAATTATTTTCAAATACCACAGATAAGACCACGTACATTCAAAATTGTTCAATATTGTTAAATGAAAATAATAACAGGTCGAACACAAACGTCTTCTTTATTTTTGTTTTATAAGAAAAAAATGACAAGTTTTTTCTCATATGATGTAGCAAACCTTCCATTCCATTTGATTGTATCTTGCGCTACGCCGATGGTAACTTTTGATACCAACCGGACAACAATACTGCGATCTATTCTCAAGGATGTGGTTGAATTGGAACACTTACATCAGCTGTTTTAATTTACAGCCAATGGATATACATCTGTGGCCGATGTCAGGTCAATTTAATCCTATTTAATTTGATTACAGATTATGGACGGCAGTTTTCACTTACCATCATGCGTAGTGAAAATATGTTAAAAAACAGGATATAAAAATATTTTCTGCTGTTTCTTAAAACTTTTTTAAAGAATAATAAAATAACCTTTCAGTTTTCCACCAAATCTTCACTAAGCTCCGATCTCGCCCCACAATGAAATGGATTATGGATATAATCCACCACGCTAGGTAAACTTTAACCGAATTACAGAGTGACTTAAAAGTAAAAATTTTTTGTGTCGATTTTTGCTTTTACCTTTAAAGCAATATAAAATTCCACTATGAGAATAATTTCGAAAATTAAAAATCATAGTCAAAATTAGAGTATAATGAGATTTACAACCTTGTTTCAAAGAAAAAATCCAGATCTAAACCGTAAATCCTTCCAAGGCTGTATATTATATTTTATTATTATGGGATTATACTTTTTTTTTTTAGTTTGTATACAAAATAAAGGAATCGTTTCAACTTCAAACATCAAAGAAAGCGTCTTCATAGAATCTTCCCATTTGATAGTTCTCTAAAAAAAGTTCTCGAAGATTGGTGGAGTAAACTAAATTGCACTACGGCTGCGGGCTATGATCTAAAACTTTGATTTTAAGATAAGACCCGTGCACAGTAGTGCGACAATAAAAGGTAGACGTAGTAATTCAAAAATATATCAGATGTTACGTTAAAAATATAACATGTTACATTTTCAAACTTCGGCGCCTGTCACTTAACACTTAATTTGTCACAGATTATGAGATGCAAAGTAAACTTTATATTGCAAGTTAATATAAAATTATATAAACTTTATATATATTGAAATACATACGTTCAACAATTAACTAAATTAAATAGTTAACGCTCGGCTTCAAG
>DWLI01004131.1:0-11130 GCA_018249915.1 Cecropterus dorantes dorantes
GTTATAGATTTTTTTTATAATAATAATAATATAAGACTTGTATGATAATGTAGCGAGTATGTTTATTTGTAGAAAACGTACGAGTGTAAGAGAGAAATTATTTTTAATACCCTTTGAGTATTATATACGTATTGTGTAATTCGATTAATGTTAAAATGCAATACAAATTATCTCCAAATTCACATGAATTGTTGTTAAAAATAATTTACTTTTTTGAATTTATTTTGATATTTATCAATTGAAAAGCATACAACTTAGATGTTTACAGTGAAAATATTATTATTGTAAGCTATGACTTTGTGTAAAATACTTGATTAGGTATATTATTACGATATACTTATGACATTAAATTATGGATTATGTATGACTGATTTTTATTTAAATACCCACGTTTGTATGATAATTGTTTTATTTTTTTAAACGATTCTGTAATTATTAGTACTGGTATAATACTAATGAATTGATTGATAATAAAAAGGAATCATTTAATTTAGGAAAACTTTAAAACTAAAAAGAAATGTATCATGAAAGGAATATTTTCCTTCGATTTTAAATTACCCGCAATTTTCATACACTATGCGTTCAGTTTAAAAATAATTGTTTTTAAAATTAGTTCTCAATTAAACAGAGATAGTGAAATGTTCGGATCCAAGTAATGAACGTAAGTAATTAATGTTATTATCTTATAATAATAAATTAATTTACTTGAAATTATTGGAGAAGTAAATAAAGACATATAGATTTGTTGAAATAGAATTTACTGTAAACATCGCATTTGACAATCATTCCAAATTTTCTATTCCGGCGGGCGGACAGCAATATCGGTTTTTCGCCAGAATAAATTTCCTCTCTGCTGATTCTCTTGTACTGTACGGATGCATCAGCTGCAGATCCTCCACCCGTCCAAATAGATATGAAAAATATATTTCCCGAAACTTCTTATCAGGGAACTCAGCCTGACACATTGTGGGCCACATCATATTATTGACTTTAGCATGCGATCTGTATAACTCTAATATGTATTGGCGAGTAAACTTCCTAAATTTGTCGTTTAAATCTTGTTTATGGACCCAGGTAGTGTGGCCTGCGTATGTAGGGTCTTGAGGCGGTGACACGTGACCAAAACCTTTGGCTGCGAGAGTTGTGAACGTCTGCCACAAGCCAGTACTTTTACGTAACATTACCGCCTTTTGGTGACGTGTGTACGGACCGTAAATTCTATTTCGCATCCACTCCTTCAGTTCTGGTACTAAGTGGAGGTCCGGCAGTCTTGCTGCGACGTTCGTGCGTCTCATGAGTCTTAAAGCGCATTTTAAATAGTCTTCTGGCTGTGGGTTTTGACCCAAGCAAGTTGTGGATGACCTTTTTGTTTTCTTTTTCTTTTTGTCTTTCTTCTCCACCGCGGTTCCGTCGTCAACGTGAAGGGCACTGTCAGTGTCCCATATCCTTTTGAATTCTTTTTCCACGTGCAAGTGCTTTGGGTCCAAGTTATAAATAGTTTCATAATTAAATTGGAACGGTTTATTCTTCGTCGGTTTTTGAAAGAATGGAAGTTCCTCCGGTAGAAATGTTCCTTCGTTACCGTAATCGTAGTAGTGACCGCAATAGCACTTAGTACTTTTAATATATTCTATTACGGGATCGTGCCATTTCTTAACGCAATCACAGGGGTCTGGTTTCGGAGGCGGCGGCCGTCCGCGGAAACCGCAATGTATGTTGATGTATTCACCACCTATATTCTTATACCCACCATGTATAAGTTCACCGACTGGTGGTAGAATCGAAACATTACCGAGTACAAAAACCGATTTTCCATGAATGTTGTACACGCCGGCTATCATATATTGCGCATTCCACATACCAGTATTAGGAGCTTGAAGTCTTCTCCGGCGGGAACTTTTCTTTGTTTTCGACATGCTTATTCCATAAGACTTTTTCACTTCTGTGAGACACATTTTAGAACCTCTTACTTTGTGACGCTGCACCGAGCGCGTAGTTGTCTTTACTGTTAGAGCAGTAACGGAAGAATGTGGTTCAATATGAATGATCCCAGCCAACTTGTCGCAGTAGGCTCGGGGTAATTTCTTTTTCGGGGGCGGTGGCGGTGGCGGCGGTGGGGGCGGTTTGGGGATGGGAGGCTCCTCTTCGTATGGTTCATTTAAGTCGTCCAAGTTTGGAAGAGGCGCTGGACGAAATGGTTTTTGTTTAGGACGCTGGTACAAGCATGCAACCATTTTCTGAAGATACGGAGACGCTAATGGAGGTTTGACTTTTGGCTTAGGTTTAGGCTTACGAGACTTAGGCTTTGGGTCTGCACGAAATCTTGCCTTCAGTGATTCTATAAGCTTATCGAGGCCCAGATAAAGTATACCAGATAACATGAGTCTCGCATTGAGACAGTATGACAGACGCTTACCGTCAATCGGATGACCGTACGTCGTATAAAATAATTGAGCGAGCATCTCTTTTGGGTCGTTCCGGCCTAGGTAGATACAGTTCATAAGGTCTGAATGATTTGGACGAGGAAATATACCTAATTCTCGCATTAATCCGGCCGTACGAGTCGGTCGTCCTTCAAGTATGTCCTGATATATATAGAATTCTAAAGAGTCTAATGCGGTTCGCTGGGGGACACTAAGCGCTTGATACCATTTAGGGCCAATAGATTTAATGATTGATTTCATAATCTGCCGTTCCTTATGTCTCCGGAACTCTTTCAACTCTTGCATGAACACTTGCCGCTCGCGGGTCTGACGGGAGTACACAACCTGCAAGCGGTGCTGTGCACGTTCCTCGTGGCTTGTCTCCGGTCCATATCGATTGTGAACCATCTTGTCCGGTCATAAAGTAGCTATGGCTAAGCGAAACGAATTGTAAATGACAAACGTAAAACAAATTAAACTGAAATTTTGAAAAAAAAAATACAAAATTCGTATAAAAATCCTTCACCATTTTCAATGTCAATTTTTATTTTATTTTCTGTCATGTCATTGTATTTACTTATTTGTTACTTTTTTTGTTTTGTTTTTAATTATGTGTCAGCTTAATTTTAAAATATATGTGTTTTAACTATTATTCATCAAAATAAAATAATGAAAGAAATCGAAAATATAAGACACATCTTTCTTGATTCTTCATAATTATTGATAGATTAATATAACGCATAAATATTAAATTTACAAAAACGTGTGAACGTAGTGTCATCTGTTATCGAGTAGAATTACTAATACATACATGTAAACATGAACACTGTAATGAATTATTCAGGAATCATTTTTATGTACGCAAACGTTTGTATTTGAAACACAATATAATTTTACATTAAATTTGTTTTTTTTTTTCTTAAGTTAAAACATTTGGTTACGATCTCGAAATAAAATACGACATCAATGAATATGACAATTTGTTGCATACTTAAGTGATTACGTTCAGTATCTTTAACTTTTTCCATATCCTTTTTTAGGATTTTTTTTAATAATAGGTAAATATACGAAACTGGGAATTATAATACTTTCTTGAGTCTTACAACAAATGATGTGACCTTTATAACACAGTTGGTTGATACTAATATACATTCCTATTATTAACATAATCAAATAATATAATTAAAATAGAGAACGTAAATCAAAACGTATGTACACTACGCATCTTAATTCCTTTATAAATACATCAAAGAATTGAACGCTAATCAGAGTGAATGTAAACGACGCGGCCATAAATCGCGCATAAATTAACAAATAACGGTGTCCGATTCGCTCGTACCGAAACTATTTGTTAGTCATGCAGCCGCGGGTCGGCCGGGCGCGATGACGCGCGATCAGCTGGCGAAACTCGGCCGGTCCTCGACCCGCACCCCAGGGTGAACGCCCCTCCATCCATCACGTGAATAATTCCTCACCTCATTCATACACCGCCGAATCCATCTCAATATTTAAGCCCCATACATTGATCCGGAAACCATCAATCAAGTAGCCAGCAGTCGATGCCGCGAAATGCAAAATTGATCGACCGATCGACAGATCGTCGCGTAAACGCTTCTCAATGAAGTCTGTGTGCAAACATATATCTATGTAGTTGGACTTTACTGTTCGCTCGACCAAATATACAATTCTGCCTAAACAAAACCAGAATAACCGAAAACATCATATATGTTACAAAAATAAAAATTATTCGCAGTGGGCCTTATATCTTTGATATCTAATATGCACAAACGTAAGAGTTGGTAATTCCGGCTGATTTTAATTTATAATATCCTTTGTTGATGTAAAATTTAAATTTTATTCAAACGGTCCATTCGATTATAAATCTATTTGGTCGAGCCCAAATTTTATATCGCTTGACCTTTCGTATCAACGGGTTCATAGTATCGTCAGTTGTCGAGGCAAGTAGTTCAAAATAATGTATGTCCCATAATTATATGAGTGGAGTTTCATTGCCTAAACTATGAATTATGGTGGTCTTGATCATGACGAGTAAGGACCGCTTATTCCGTTCAATAATTTTGATTAATTAATATGAATAGAACACTCGACGAACTTGTTGATTAGGTCAAAACTCATATTGGCTTTAATTATGTCGGATAAAAATACTTATTAATATTTATTGGGTTTTTATTGGTTTCAAATTAAAAGGCGTATATTTTACCCATTTGACCCAAAGGTGACACAGATGTGACATACATGAAAGTACGTATTGAAAGTAGGGAAAATTGGATAGGTGGTAGACATAAATAGTACCTAGAAAACAACAATCAACTCATTTTAGCACGAGCTACATTACGGTGTTGTCCCTTAAAGTGCCCAATAAATGATCCAAAGCACTTTGCGCGGAGTGCGACGACCTTACTTTCTTGCATTTCTACTGAACGCGAGATTGCTATCTCCGTATTGCCTAGCAGGGCCAGCTCACGAGCATTCACTTTCCACATGTCAGGAAGTATCCGAAGCCACTTTCACTCCATTCAAGATCACAGCCCGTTCCGCCAAGCCGTTATATTCTAAACAATAACCCGCAGCCATTGTTTAGAAGACGCGTTTCTGATCGCTTATTGGATGCTCGGTAGTTTGTGGATTTTCAGGAGAGCGTACGAATAACCTTTTCGGCTAAATATGAGCCTAACTTTCGAATGTTCTATTCTGCCATCTCGTCCTGCCAAAATTTTAATTAGCAATGGTTGTTAAGTATTTTTAACGGTTTTAATGACTACTGTAATATATTACTCTTAAAACCCGTCCATTGTCCTTAAGTTGGAACTTCAAAGATCTCCAAAGACTGCTTGATATTGCAAGGGGATACTGCTGCCAATTATCTGGATTTGATGCCTTCTCTGGAACTGGCAAATGTAGACCCAAGTTTTGAGCGTCCTTGTCTAGATTTGATGTTTACCCAACTTGAAACTTTTTCTAGGAAAATAATTATGTTAATAAATGTAAATTTAAAATGATAACCTCCTTTAATAAGCATTTATTTTCTACTTGTCTAGATATAGATTACGTTGCTAATTTTCTTATTTTTGCAAAACACGCCCCTCTTGCTAGGACGCTGAGTGTTATTACTTTCCACGCAATACGTTATAAGATTCTAAATACGCGGTTCCGGTCAATTTCGCTGAAAACTTGACGAATTTGGGTTCTAAGAAGAGACTGACAAGGGCCAGAACAAATACTTCAATATACCTTCAGCGATTGTTTTCTTAGAGCGATTTCAGGCGCCATTTCTCCAGCGGGGTGAGTGACCGTGCTCTTATCTTTGCGCATGTGAGCGTACACGTGTAATGCGCATGTGTGCTGCGCCTGAGTCTATTCTATGCGTACTCTGCGGTATACGCAAGGTGTGTTAAAATTCAATAAAACATTAAATTTATAGTAAAATTAATTATTACATCACGTGTAGAATAAAAAAAAATAATTCCTAAAAGGTCATAGTGTGTGTGTCATTAATATCTTTATTTATTATTATATTTTATTTTTAACCGTACAAATATGTTTGTAATGTTGAGGGGTTAAATCCTATTGATGTGTTAGACTTATTACAATAACAGTTTTTAGAAAATATAGTTCAATCACCAAGTATTGATCAAATAAAACTATGACTTCAAATTAATTTCCTTAAGCCCACCCAAAAATAAAATTCGTAATTATAAGAAAGAACCATTTACAAATTGAATGGTGTTTATATAAGATGGAGTGCGTATAGCCGTTATTACAAATGGGCTCGTAAGCGCAAATTATGCAACTCAGTGATGGATAAGCCACATTATCGGACGGCGCAACAATGTGTATTTATACAGCAAAGATTATTCTTTTATTTTTGGAGGTCCGTATTTCTTAATAGTGCTTAAAATAAGCAATAAGTAGTGAATAAATACATGATTTAGACTAATATGTGTGCGGATTTATATATTTACAAGTACATTACCAAATATACAGGGTACTCACGATAATTTTTAATTTCTTGACAATCGAGTCCTTCGTTACCCATTAAATATTAAATTAATGAACTAAATAATTGTCATAATTTTATTTACCTACCTGACAGTGTTTTACTTTAGATATTAAAATGTATTCTTATCTATTTTTAAACTACAAATCTTATATATAATATAATCTTGTATATAAATACCCAAGATAAATCTACTCATCAGAAATAGAGATAAAAAAGTAAATACACAGCCCCTCTCAGATTAATAGCGTTTTATCTTAAGGCGGAAGCTGTAGGAACATGTTGGAGACAATGTGAGTGACATGTCTACAGTTACCGCGGCCCTCAGTTTAGTTAATCACACTGACGTGACAGGTGGCTCTCGTATTGCACTACAGCTTAATCTTTGCAGGAACATCCTACGAGAATGTTAAGGATAAATATTTTAATATCCAATAGGATATTGTCTATGGAAATTTGTCGCTTTAATTCTTTCATCTTCTGTAAACAAACTTAATGAAGGCCTGCACTTAAAAGCTAAAGGATAAATAAATTTTACTTGAAGTTTTCAGCGGGACAGTATTGCGTTAATCCTCTAAAGATATTTATGGTTTTAGCTCGCGTCGCTGGGAACAGATTAATTTATTAAAGTCGCTGAGACCTGGACATTGCAGAACCTTCTAATCTGTCTATTATTTTCCAATATAAGTAAGTGCACTATAAGTTTAATCTGTGAGATTTACTTTGTCTCTTAGCAGTTTTAATGAACAATTTATACCAGTAATAGAACTCTCCCTGCAAAAGTACCCACTTTCAACGTTAGTACCGACTTTCACCAATACTACAATGTTTGTCTTTTCGATTAAAAAAACAGTAATAAATAGTATTACTATCGATTCTGTTAACGAAAGTGCATCTTGAAGATATACTTTTTTTAAGAGTTGTTGTTACAGATCTTTTCATTTAATGAAGTATGCTATCACATTTTAAATTGTGGCAAAATTCTCCTCAGAGGTAGAATATTGTTATAATAGTAGTAGGAGTTGATCCACCAAAACACCATTGCCTTCAATTATCGATATGTGTAAAAGATAGATACGAGTAGGTATATACTTCTTTAAGACGTTGATAGCTACCATTTAATGACCCAACACTAGAACTTCCTTCGCCGAGGATGTCATGTACAGATTCTATTACAAATGCGTAAATACCCAGACCCATAACAGAAACATAAATTCATGTAGATGTTTGACTGGTCGGGACCGAACCCAGAACTCTGCTTGACAGACCGCATCGACACTTTGATCGTCACCATGTCAGCCTCCGTTTCTTCCCTTTACACGAATTTCATAAAAAAGGAAAACAAATTGTCATAGATATCCACAATGTGGATGAGGGCGATGCCCAAATATTGGGTGAACAACCTCTTAATGCTTAGAGGAGACATTTTATTTTTAACCTACTAACTCATGCTACATTGGAGAGTCTTATATAAATAAAATTGAAACGAAATAAAATTACTTCGCTAGACATCACCCGTGAATTCGAAAATTGTTTGTCCCGAGACGACCAGTTGTAAGCATACATTGTCATTTGTCCAATTTCTAGCTACAGAGTTATTTTAACTCACCAGGTAAATGGTAAAATTTGAAGATTAAATATTAGCATCAATGTTTTAAGGACGAAGTATGGGCTTAAAATCATTTAAAATTAGTTTTGTGTTGTTTATCTACAAGTATACGACACATCAGATTAATATTTCATATTTAACCGTTTTAACTCATAAGAAAATTGGTTGAGTAATCCAGTTAATTAATAAAACATGTTATATTTTGATCGGCTTTTAGTATCCGTTTGGTTTATAAATGTTCACTAGTACTTATTTCTTGCCTAACTCACTCGTTAGACTAAGCGCCCACTATCATATTTAGTTGCTAGTGTTTGTCCCGAATCGAATACATTTCTTTATTTCTTAACTAAAATTACTACATTTATGTTGGCAATAAAGTGTACGACAATAGAGCAATAACTAAAATATATTTGACTTTAATATATTAAAATGTAATAAATAAAGCAAAAATAATTTTATATTATGGCGTATTAAAATATAACAAAGTTCGTTTAAGAAATAATTATACCTATATTATAATTAAACAATTAATAAAATACTGATGACTTAAATAGGCTACTGTTAATATTGATTTTCCGACCGTTAATTCTACAGAAAATTAATACCAGCATTCCTAGGAATGCACTTAGCGGTCTATTAGATTTATCTCAAAAGCGAGCAATCGGTATTTTCTCTTCAATTACAAGAGTATCTACGGCCGATATAATTAATGCTTGTTTACAACATTTATCACTTTCACTAAACCGCGATAGCAGCTATTGTTGTCTGAGAAGGAACTTGTACTTTCTCAGGGCGATAGCTCCCTCATTTTTAAGGCTTCTAGCTATTTTATTTCCTAATGTTTGGATAACATTTCAGCTTGATATTTGATTTGTTTTATACTTTCAAGGTTCTTGTGTTTAGTTCGTTCATATTAAAAGTTTCTACAAGATTTCAGGTCGATCTCAATATCATTTCTATTATATAAGGAATATAAAATCGAAGCTATTTTTATTGAATTTTATTTAAGTTTTCATAACCATATTAACTGCTAAGTTCCTAGCAATCGTAGCTAATATTGTACCTTAATGATTTCATTTACGTAAGATATTATTAGTCAGACAGTTTTATGAAAAGAGATATTTCACAAAATATTTAATTACGTACTTAAATAAAAATAATAGCTCATTGTCTTATGCAGTTGATTGTTTAACTTATTTTTAATTACATCTAAAGTTGTCTAGTGATGAAAAGGTCAACAACTCTAGTTTATGGACTTTAATTTTATACTCTAATGAAATGAGAAAATTTGTAAGTTAATTAACATTTCGACAGTAAACAGCTGCATTTAATGATAAAACTCGACGTTATAATATCATAAAGTAACTTAGAGTACAAACTACTAGAAAATATATTTTACAATATTAAAAGCCTAACTTAATGTTATAAATTTAGTTATATGAGCTTGTTGGTCCTTCGAATTCTATTTATTTTATTTAACTTCAGTAAGTAACAATTACATAAAAATGTCATTATATACCTTAAGTAAAAGTCAATATAAACTTTAAGCTTTCTTTACATAACCCTTATGAAGCAATACAACTTGGTCAACACAGTCAAAAATGCATTTGTCGAACTCATGGACTCATGGACTTAAATACAATATTAGTTGTCGATGCATAAATATCACTTAAATGTGAACTTGGTGCTGCCAATTTCATATATGGTTGCGGTTTCCTCTATACACATAAAAATAGGCTATATAATATCTCATTAACTCACACGTTACACGCTGTCCAAAGCTAACCTTGGATAGAAACACTCAACTCTATTTCTCCCAGTATATCATAGCACACTACGGAATAATTAATCCAAATAATGTGCAGCACCGCTTTTGCAAAGTTATTCATCAATACGTATAGCCAAGCGGTCCATAATCATCAAACCCTCATCTATGGTCGGCATACTTCGTAGACTAATAAGGCCTGATTGATGACGTCAGCGTATAACAATGCAGTGTGAACGCGTTATTTTGGTATAGACCACTCACGAACGGTAGTACAGTAGCGTTATCATTATCAGTCTAATTATAGCGGGGCAAAGACCTCGCCGCGAGTCAAGGGTACGTTCACTCAAGTTCAAAGGTCATACGGGTCACGGCTGAAACTGGCGTTCGCGACTGAAATTTCGAGTACGAATATTCAGACGTCTGAAGAAAGCTGTATGGCGTTCTAAGAACTGATAAATAATTCATGTCAAGGGCATCTGTCGTACAAAAGTTAAAAAAAGTTCTTTAACAATACTTATCAAGTTAAGCCCATATATTTTCTCTAATTTCAGTAACAAGGAAGTCCATTACAGTCGTCAGGAGCTAAAATGCATCTGTGGTAGATTTTAGGGAAGATTCCTTAACTGTGTAAGTTGTAACTATATAAAGTGAATACAAATTTCCATAGGCTACCAAAATAATGAGATGATGAGACTTTTATATATTAGTCCCATATATGATTGACTAATATATAAAAGTACAATGTACAATGATCTTGTAGTGTAGTAGGTCTAATTAGTGTACCTCACACTGATTCACCCGTAATTGTTTTAGTGTCCATCAAAGCTCATCAAAGTTATTTAATTTCTAATATCATTTTTAAAAGTATGCCACTGAAAATCGAACGTCAGACCCTAAGTGCCATGGTATGAAAGCGCTTTAGATACAATACTCATAATCCAATCCGATTTTCATCTTTAGAATCAGAAACGCGATTAGAATGATACCACGATAAAGGCCAACGAATATAGCTTCAATCCATTGCCTCCGTGGCCATGAACCAGACAGTTTATCGATTACATTACATCCACCCAGACCGTGACCTTTAGCAAAAAATCGGGAACGTCGCCTAAGTTTGTGCCAATAATTTCTATACTTAGACATAGTAACAACGTGAATTAGGAAATGGTTCAAATCTACGATACGAAAGATAATAAAGTGGTAGATCTGTTTGTAGTTCGACTCCGGGAGCACCACCGCCACACCTTTTTTTTATAATATTGAAGTAGCAAAGGAGCATGCGGTCCACCTGATGGCAAGTGGTCACTGCCGC
>DWLI01004132.1:0-11127 GCA_018249915.1 Cecropterus dorantes dorantes
GTGGTTTAAACGTGAAAGCGTAGCAGACAGACAGACAGACAGAGTTACTTTCGCATTTATAATATTAGTAAGGATTAATAAAATGTTTTAAAAGTAAGTCGACTCGTAACACCTGAATAAATTACATTTCATAACATGATCAAGTAAGTTTATCCTGCATTGCAGTATTACGCCAGTTTATTTTAAATTCAACAGCAAAAATGATATAAAATGAGTTATTTCAAAGAGAAACGTGCATGTTATATGCATGTGTGCGTGAATGTATTCGCTGATATTGAGTTGGCTGCTACCCATATGTTTGTTTCTACGTAACGTCCTCAAAATATTTTGTCTATACTAACTTTTATATTAGGATGTACGTCTATCTTGAAATTAACATAACTTTAATACATAATCAAGACACACATATGTATAAAGAAGATTCTTATGTGTGGTAATATATATACCTACTAATACAATTACCTAATATACGGCGCATTTATATATGAGGTGATCAACTTATTCCTCGCGAGTAGCAACGCATCTGTGAACGACTTCGGATAGAACCCCCGTTCTATCTTCTATGAATTTGCTTACAAATGTGTATGGGCGACAATAACCATTTACCATCAGGTGGTGGGTGCATGCTCTTTTTCTCTGCAACAACCCATCCCGGAGTGCCGGTAGAAGTGAAAACTTGAACATTGTGCATATTTGATATTTTGGAATGGTAGAGAATAATTTTGCACGAATTGTTTAAATTGAGTATGAAAATGCTATCATTTATGTGGTAAAATACAATATAAATTTATTACTCTATCGTACACAAACATGACAATTTAGAGAGCTCAAACACACGCATATTGGCGCAAATGCTCTCCCTTTGTCTTATGAATTTTTGATCAGGACACGTGACCTTGACGCGAGTTTAATATTTTGATCCATCATAAAAATTGCACAACACCGCTAAAGAAGTTTTCACTTCAAAAAAATACAATGCGTTCCTTCGTCTTCAGATACAGTAAGATATGTTACTAATTCTAACTCAAAGGTAAGTATTTATTCGCTTGGCGTCGCAAGAGTGAGCGTTGAGCTAATTTCAGTAAAAGCCACCATTTGCAGCGACATTTTGTGGCCTTAGAAGATTGGATACATATATTAGTTATTAACACTCAACGTTGATGCTTACCGCGGCAAGCAAATGACGGGAATGTTCCGTGGCTTTCAGGTAAGAAGTAACGCCGTACAAGTCTACTACAACATCAACGTTAAGATTTCACTTTAAGAAGGAAAACACGAAAAGGAGCGCATCACCAATTTTTACGACGTCGTGATTTTTCACGACCCACGTCGTAGAGACACTGTAGTAACACGACGTCGCAACGTCACGATGCGACACTTTACAGACTCCATGTGTTAGTTCTAACTTAGAACGCT
Organism: Cecropterus dorantes dorantes; assembly: GCA_018249915.1. Lineage (NCBI taxonomy): Eukaryota > Metazoa > Arthropoda > Insecta > Lepidoptera > Hesperiidae > Cecropterus > Cecropterus dorantes. The sequence continues at coordinate 1,417 of DWLI01004132.1, forward strand.
AAATGTGCCACTTCTCTATCTGATATGGCCATTTTCTGCGTCTATTAGTTAAATAATGAACATTTTCCCCCAAATAACCTCCATAATAGGGAAAATCTGTCATTACTCCAATAAAGATTCCCATGAACAAAACTTTTAAGAAAACCTTTATGTGCGTTCAATCAACGAAACGATTGCTTCCGATACGAGCACCATACAATGGATTACTTTATACCTAACTAGAAATGTTCATATATAAAAGCTTACGCTTCGCTTTCGGGAAATAAAGACAACACAGACAATTGGGTCATCGGAATTGCCAAATATCGTTCTATAGGATTCCAAATATTTGATCACAGATATTGTTTAATTAAACTTAACAATGACACGCTCCGACCCAAATTGTAGGATCGAGTGGCATTATCTATTAATAAAGAGGGTTATTGGTAATGCAATTACAAGAGCGGAACATTTTAATCCTGTAAAGCCCGCAACTCAGACAACATCCATCGAGTTCGTTAACGTCTTAAAATTAATTTCCACTTAAATTCGTCAATTGTCGGGGAAATTAAACAAAGTTTCTTGTCTTCGTTATACGGAATGTTGGCAGAGTGCCCGCCATTTCTGTTTATGCTGTAGGTATCACATTCGGAAACAATGTGCTTGTGAAAAAAGGTGAATGAAGCGAATGATAAATGGTCGGTTTTGACAGGAGTTGGCTTACGCGATCCCCGGAGCTATTGCGATTACCGCCTTTAACATTAAGCGGAGTTAATTAATTATTTATGAAAGACACTTTGTTGCGCTGAATATTCCATAAACACTTACCCTAAAGTGATCTGCAGAATTTGAATGAATTTACTTGTTTGGTTGCTTTGTGTCACCGTTTTGAATAAAATGATCCCTATCAATTACTTTGAAGACCTTTTTAAGTTATTCAGTATTTAATTCATACGACTTTTAAAAATACAGTTAAAGTTTACATACATACAGAAAAAAGTTAAACAGTTCTTTTTATTTAAATAAAATAAAAATACAAGATATTTTTAAGAATATCATATATTCTTAAAAATATCTTGTATTTTTATGATAAAATATGTTGCAATTTTTTTTAATTTAATTTAATAATATATTTTAATTATGAAATATAATTGTGCCAGTTTTTTTTTCTACTGGTAGAACTTGGTATTTGTTTCTTCGAGGTCATAATCTGCACGAAGAATAATTATTTCCTAGGCATGAGCTACAACAATTAGACAAATACGTCTGCAAAGCTTTTAACATATTGGTTAAAAGTAGAAAAATAAGTATTAGTTATGACTTAACATATAAATGACTAGGTGTGCTACGCGGTTTCACCCGCTACCGAATAAGAAAAAAAAACAAACAAACACAGCGTGATGCTATATAGCTTATAGCCTTCCTCAATAAATGGACTGTTCCATACAAAAATAATTTTTAAATTCGAACCAGTAGTTCCTGAGATTAGCCGGTTCAACTAAACAAACTCTACTGTTTTATTATATATTAATTTTTACGAACGATTTTTATGAGTTTTTGTGACATTGGTAAATTAAATCGTATATTACTCTGCAAACTGAAACGATTCTAATAATCTCAATACGGGATGAGATGCTTCATGTAAACCAGCTCTATAGAGAAATTCCTTAGATAATTATTCGTTTACCGAACCAATTTGTCTACAGACATTAATACCGTATGAACGCGTAAAGTTAAGGGTCCACATCCAATTTTACGACACACAACAGGCATTTGTTCCGAGCATCGTAATAATATAATTTTATAGCTTTAGTTACCCAATAGTGATTCCCCAGTATGTAGATTCACGTTTATATTCAGACGGCATTGTCATAAGGTCAAATAGACCCGATGGTGCCGGCGTAATTTCTGAAAGTAGAGATGATATAAACGCAAAACGTGGGGCGCATTCGACAGAAGACGCTTTATAGATTATTTAAATATTATATAGCTCTCCAAACGACACGAACTGATGTGAGAGTAGTATCTCTGATCGTTCTCTTGATTTTATATACCAGTTAGTAGTTTGACAAAGGAAGACCTGCCAGGCGAGTTATCATGCTTGGGGAACGCCCATGTTACAGCAGTCTTAGCTCGGATGTTTTATACCTGCGAAATGTTGAGAAAACCTCGATAGCGTGATTCAGAAAGCATCTGTTGATGATTTGCGGCAGGTCGCCACAGTAGGTCAAATACTGTGCGACTGGGGAAGTGCCACTGCCAAAACTATTTCTTCTTTCTTCGTTTAAAGGGTGTAGTTGTAGGTTCAATTATATATGAGGCGACCATCTTTAGTACTCATGCATCTGTGGTTGAATTTAGATAGTGCCCCTGTCCTGTATTACGTTGCTTACAGATGTCCATAGGCGGCAGCGACTATATACCATTGTTAACTTGCATACTCATTTGCATCTTCAAAAAATTTTATATAACCATTTATCAAGAAAATCGCCGCACGTTTTTCGTGTATCAAATATTTTTACGACCAGCACTTAACAGCCAGTTACTCGACTCGTAAATGGCTGCCATCTTGTTATTTTATGGCCTCACTTGAAGATCGGAAGCACGGCCATAGTTCGTTATTAAAATATTATTAATTTCTTAGGGTTAGAACTACACAAATCTGCATCTGGTGGTATATACTCAATAAATCTCTTGGATATGTAATCAACCCTGAATTGGATTGTTAACTTACTTCAAGACGGTTACAATGCATTTTGTAAGTATTTTCACTACTACATTCTTAAAACTAGACCATAAACATCTTGTTATCTTTTAATATTATGAACGCGAAAGTTGTGGCGATTTATGTGTGTTAGTGACTCTTCCACGCAAAAGGTACTGATAGTATTTAGCTGAAATTTGGTACGCAGATAGTATATGACCTGGATTAACACATGTCTATACTTATTACCGCGGTAAACGTGATTAAAGCGGGCAGAGTAGTGGAAAAAATCGAGTATTCCGTCTTCTCTTCTCTCAGATTGAGTGAGTTTCAGGCCATAGTCCACCGCGCTAGTTCTCAAAGGTGTGTAAAGTCTACCAAGTGCGAATTGGTAGACCTCACACACCTTTAAGAACTCTTTAAAGAACTCTCAGGTGTGTAGGTTTTCTCACGATGTTTTCCTTCAGCGTAAAGCAAGTCAAAATTAACTTCTAATACGCACATAATTTTAGAACAATCAGTGGTGCGTGCCGGGGATTGGAACCTCGGACCTTCGATTGAGAGGCCGAGTTTCAACCATTCGGCTATTACTGCAGTAACCGAGTATAGAATAAGTAAACATGCCTGCAGTCCAACAGGTAAGTGATCTCGTCCATCTTGAGTATCTGTAATCTTACAAGATTACAGTCATACCTGATGTTGGCCACATGCGTTGATCCCCACAAGATTAAGCTGATACAACTCGGATACGTATGTCAGCCTCACCACGTTACTCGGGATACAATAGCGCTTAACATTGCTGTTTTAGACAGAAATAGGTGTATTGAGTGTTGTTAGAGTGAAACTACAAAGAGTGACTTATAACATCAGTTGTAAGTGTTGTATTCTGGTATGACATATGACCATGGGTGTCAACAGCGGTCAACAGCAATCAGCGGGTAGCTGATCATCAAGTAGGCTATATGCTCGTTAGCTTCTATCTATACTAATATTATAAAGAAGTAGAGTTTGTTGTTTGAAAAAAAATGTGTTGAATAGTAAATATATCGAGGAAGGCCATAGGCTATATAACATCACGCTATATTTGTTTGTTTTGTTTTGTGTTCTTATGTAATAGCGGGTGTGATGGTTGGTTGATGGTGGTTGATGGTGGTTGATGGTGGAAAATGGTTGTAATTTATTACTGCTATCATATTTATTTATGTTACACAATCCACAGCTAACAGTAAAAAGCAATGACAAGCTATTATTTTACAAGCTTTTATTTAAGCTTAATATATGTATTTAAGTAAAAGCTATTGTAAACTTTAATAAGAGTTTATAAATTCGCGTAGTTTGTACGAGTATGCATTGGTGGAAAATATTGTTGATGCGCCTCTAATTTTAAATAAAGGCTAAAATTATTTTCCATATTTCTTTTTCTTCAATGCTTGAACAGCCCTATAATTTCCAATAGGTCGGCCGCAGCTGAGCCCCCTTTAATTTGCATAGCGAGCGATACTGCAGTGTTTTAAAGTAATACGGGCTTTTTCTAAGCGATTCGTTCAGTTAAATTGTGAGTGCGAAGTTAAGCTGGATAATGTTATACTTTAGTTACTTTAAACGGTGCTCAATGTTCTCTTAAGTTCCTGTTAGTGATGTTAGTGAAGTTAGGTTTCTTTTATCCGACTGCGTCAGATGGAGGGTAATGTTTTTCGAGGGTATGTGTGTATGACCATTTCTTTGCCACGCGCTACAACCTAAACGGTATAGCATATGATATATCATTAGAATTGTTTTACTTTGCAGTGACAAAGGCTATATAATTGTTAAATTGGCGCCTGAAAATGGGGAAAAAAAAGGGGAGAGGGACGATTTTTTTATGATCATCGTTATATGGGTATTAAAGAGAGTTTCCCTCGAGTTAGGAAATTCATACATGAGTGACTGTTGTTGCTTGCCTTTTGATATGGCGGCGTTCGGAGCTGTCTACAGTATCTTTAGTACCAGTTTATCTTGTTTTATTAAAATAATCATTGTTTATGTTTTTGGACATCATTTCAATTTACATTGCAAGGTATGGCCAAAAACGAAAATAAAAACGTGAAGTGTACGTTACAATGTATGATCAAAACTGTAAACAATTATTAGACCGCGTTGAACGGCGACCGTCGGCGGTAGTCGTCGACCGCGTGCTGAGAAATATATCGTTAACGATTAATATTTTCAAAAACATGCCTACCCCCACAGATACGCACACAAATTATTAAAATAAGTAAGTAAAAACTTTTGGTTTGTTTGTAAAGTTTACTCGGATCACATATATAATTATATGAATGTAAGAAAATCTTTATAATTTCAAACATTACAAGCTTAAGATAAACAGCAAAGTTAATAAACGTCAAATTTAATTTATAATCAGTACCGTTCACAAAGTTTTGGTTAAATTAAACCTAACAATGGCGCAGTCAACAAAGGGCTAATACTTGTACTTTGCAATAACCGTCGGGATTGATAACTGTGGGCCTATTATAACTGGAGTAGTGATAAGGCACTTGTCTTATAGTAACCGAGTACTGAGAGGCGCATATATATATGAGAGAGAGGTTACATAAGGTATCGTTTTTTTATCAGATAGAAGCAAACAAACATGCCCATCTGATGGTAAGTGGTTACGACTGTATGGTTCTACTGGTTTTATCAGGGGTTCTATTTGAAGTCGATCATAAATGCTTTGCTATCCTCAGGGACTAAGATAGTCTTCTCATATATAAATAATACAAGGAAAAAAGACAAACCCACTAAGTTTGTTGCCGGATCTTTTCAGTTGAGGTCGTGTTCCGATCCGGTAGTAGAGTAAAAAAAATATTGTAATTGACAATTTGTAAGTCCCACCGTAGGCCTATGCATAATAAAGATAATTCATTTCATATAATTTCTTGTTGTATGGTCCTAACAACTAAAACAGAGGATCTCATTTTAAATAGGAATAGACTAACCACTTTTTAACACTTTCCTCTCTGAGCTTCAGCAAAAAATGTATTATTATAGTAAATATTAATGACATTTATTTTTGTGTTATACGTACGTAATTACAGTCCAGAAAAAGACTTTGACATTACAAAATCTTAGCATTTTGTTTAATGACTTTCACGGCCAGTGGTTCTCAAAGAATTATAACCTAACCTAACCTAATAATCAAGCACTATCTTCAACACTGCATGAGTTTGTCAAGAAATTTGAATATTTCCAACCGGAAACATAAAAGCCACTAAATATTATTAAATAGCTCCCGTACCACTATAATACGGACGTAACTGCAGCGGAAACAAGTATAATAACAAGGATATATGTACACACGGAAACATTCTAGTTTTATTATACGTAGTACCCCGAATGGACTCTGCAGTTATCTTGTGACATAGTACTAAGATTTTACCGAGGTTGAGGTAATACAAATCCCATAAAAACATAAATGTAAAAAAGCCAAGTTCATTATTGTCTACTTAGCCTATAAAAGAATTGATATCTTAATAGGTACCAAGTTCTGTAAATTACTTTGATTTTTTAAGGTACAACAATACATAAAGTCTTTAAATAAATTAAAAATACAATGTATTGTATTGCTACATCAACACTGTTTTCCACCTAAAAACACGCTTTCTACACTCATAGCCCCGCACTAGGATTTTCTCCTGTGTCGCGGGTGCCATGTACATCTAAAGACGAATACACAAACACCCAGACCCAGAACAGAAATCTAAATTCATCATTCAGATGTCTGTCTGGCCGGGGATCGAACCCGGAACCCACTGCGTGTCAGACCGTTATGGTGATCACTCCGCCACGCGGGTCGTCAAATTAATAATGTAACTTTGTTAAATTTTAACAGATAATATACTTACTCAATTCATGTATTTAATTTAGAATACATAAACTAAACTTAAAGTTTCAATCGGCTAGTTTTTAAGTTTAGTATTTGACAAAAAAGAACAATAATTATTTTCAATTCAGTCTGTTGGTAGATTTGAAGAGGACTTAGCCGATTTTGATATAACTTTTGCGTAAAGATATATTTATAGAAATTTGTATAAACATTGTCACAAAGTACCCCACTTTCGTAAATATGCATAGAAACAAAAATGCAAAAAGTATCCAATCGACGCTCCTACAACCGGTCTTATGCCTTCAGAATTGGTTTCTCGCTATCTTCTGGTAATAATAATCGTCCTCATAATCGAGGGGTTGTCTGTAATACGTATATTACTTTAACAAATCTTTTCTAAAGTTCAGAACTAAATATTTCATACCATTACAGGCCTTTTAAAGTAATTTATTTTATTTTATTATATTATTTGATTATATCTCACTTTAATAAAATGATCAAAAGTTCATCGGACGATTTCTAAAATAAATCACATATTTTTATTCCAGTCACTTCAATTTCTCAAATATGAAGTACAAAGCTCACCTCATTCCAGCTTTTGTAAAACTGGAATAAAAATATAAAAATAAAACGCAGATCTGTACGATCAACCTTTGTCCATAGCTATTTCTGAAACACCCTCAACGGTTTATTTTCGCAACCACCCCTCATAGACCCCAAATTTAAAACCCCTACTCATTTCATCCCTCAGCAAGGGGATCTTTAAATAGCATATCTCAATGACTAACACTGGCTTTGTCCGGAAATGCATCAGTCATATACATTCATATAAGTTTAAACAACACAAGCATATATTGTTTACCGAATCGCTATAAGTGTGTTGGCCCTTACATCGGCCTTTCACTCATAGCATTTTTTTTGTTAGACTGAGGTAGCAAACGAGCATTGAGTCCACCTGATGGTAAGTGGCTACTGCCACCCAAAAAGATATATAAGCAACTTAATCTACAACCGGTGTTTTATATGATTTTAGACTAATATCGCGGAACTGATACATTTTAATATGTTACGGGTACTCACGATATGCGGTTTTTTAATTTTTTTTTGCCGATATTTCGACCCTTACATGGATCGTGGTCACGGCGAAACTGCGGTGGCGGGGAGAAACCGTTGACAAGCACTAGTGGTAGATTAACCTACCCTACGGCTAGTTCGTTTTTCTTTTTTAGGTTCCATATCACGACACACAACACTAACTGTATCCTTACGCCCCGAACTTTGCATTAATTAAGATTAACATAAACTAGATAAGATAAGAGACATAACTCATAAGACATAACCCCAGATAAGATCAGAGTGTGACGTTGGTCCTCAGGAGATACAATGTATCTGTAATACATTACATCTCCTGAGGACCAAGCTGAAAAGCCTCAAATAAGTATGTCTCCCTTACCACACCCTTAGCACTGCTGTTATTAAGCGACAATTCGTGTGGCGATGGTGCTTTCGGTGTCGAACCACAGAGTGTTCTACCATCTTCAAACTTTTGCTCTTGCATTTCTTACGTGCTTGAAAAATATAAGTGTTATTTTAAATAGGAACTGGGAAATTCCTGATACCTATACTATATCTAACAAGTAGCATGGTCTCATCATGACAAATTCAGAAAAAAAAAAACAAATTTAGTTTTTCAAAAATAATACGAAATATTGATTGGCATGAGCAGTTATCTAAATGTAGCTAAAATAACTTTTGAATATGGCAATATATTTAAATAATTATAATAAATCATAGTTTAGTGAAGGTCTCCTCTTGTGTCTATTTATTATCTTTGTATATTTATTACATATTGTCATCACCAACCCATTATTTTCCCACTGCTGAGCACGGGTTTTTATCTCATAATGGAAGAGTTTTTATGTCGGCGCGGTGGGCGCTGGCCAATTCATATAAATTACAGTACATAGTATATATTTAATTTAATTATTTTAATTTTAATATTTAAGATAAACTAATCAAATTAAAACTAATAACTTAATAACGCTAAACAGCGATAGTTTATTTAGAGCACACAAAACTCGATTCACTAAATCGATTTAATCGCTTGTAAATCGGAATAAACTGAGCGGCGTCGTAAATAAAGCCGCGTCGGAAGCGTAAATAACGTCGTTGTGTCGAATTGATTCGCAATTTGCAATCCCATTGCGACTCCCAAACTAATTTGCGGGATTACTTAGATTTCGAGTTACAATTTACGTTACGTGTGAGCGTTCTAAACATACGTCAATCTGTACCATTGTAATAGTGTACAATTTACAATAATTACAATGTTGATTTAGATTTTCGAAAAATATTTTTATACCGTAAAATTTATAACTTGTTTCATGTGTTTATTTCAGTGACTTTATAAGAAGAGTAATAAATTGTTTCGATTGCGACATTCGCAAAAAGATTATCCGGAAATTAGAAAAGATCAAAAATGTTTACTTCTAAAAAAGTTAAAATAATTATATCTAGGTTACAGTGTAAAGAAAATGTCAAGTTATTTTATTATGTCGAATTGATTCGATATTTGTAATCCCATTCTACTTCCAATCTAATTTGCGGGATTACTTAGATTGCGATTTACAATTTACGTTATGCGTGTGAGCATTCTAGAGTTTACAATGACTTAACGTAATTCTAGAGTTTATAATGACGTAAATACATTTTATACGATTACAATTACACACTTAAAATGATACGCTTAAATCACGACAAAATGGGTATGAAATGAAAGCTAGTAAATAGACTATCCTAAAATATATATATCATAATATTTTTCCATAACTATTTCGACGAAAATTCCTATAAAGCGTTAAATTAAATATATAATTATGAACAAAAACTTTGTATCAAGATGATTTATTTATTTATTAAAAGGTTGCCAACATACACTATTACATTACTATTACACTATTATTATTACATACACTATTACATTTAAAAATAAACTTTACAAAATAGGTAAATGGTGAGTGCTAGGATAATTGAAGGCAACAGCATGAAAATAAGACATTACATTACATAAAATTAAATATTAATTTTTTTTTAACAAAAAATATCACCGACTTTCATGCCACAGAAAAGTAAAAAATAATTCAAATATATGACGGTTTAGTAC